>CM035170.1:22961114-23256808 GCA_020205615.1 Panax quinquefolius | reverse complement strand
AGTTTTAGAAATTATATTATTATTATGCTATATTATTAACCCTATTGTGATATATTCTATATCCGATCATTGTTTATCAACATGTTAGTATATAGTAATTCATATATATATTTCGCTTCATTAATTTCTAAATATGGTTATACAAGTGTCCCCACTTGGATAATCATTAGATTTAATCACATGTTGATATATATATATATATATATATATATATATATATATATATATATATATAAGCTATTGATCAACTAGACACAAATTTTGAAATATCGTTGAATATGATAAAACCTTTTTTAGATCCAATCAAATTGTTTTGGTTGGATTCCGGTCTAAGTATGAACATCCCAATCACGGAAAAACTTTTATGCGCCTAAAGCGGATAGAGTGAACGATCCTATCGTTCTTGTAATAGTATATTGATCAATACAGGTCCATGGGATGTACACCCTCGTGCTCAGTAAGTTATGACGGTTTGCGATGAAGTTCTCGCTAAACCTTATCGAAAATTAAAAACAATGTTCATAGTATGTCGACTACCCTATATATATATAGTCAATAATGTAGTTTCAAAAAATTTGAGATAGAATTGTTATGTTATTATTATCGGTTCAGATTTACTTCACAACTATAAATTCGTTGTAGAAGTGATGTACAAAGAAAACATTTATTTCTTTCAAATAATTATATTTATAATTGTTATTACTTGTTTGGCACTCAAATGCTCATCCTTGCTTAAATTTAAATGTTTTCGATAAGTGTGAACAACTTGAAGGTTCGAGCAAGAACAAGTGAAAAGGAAAGCAAATAGAATATGTTTTTATGGTATCTTTTGTAATAGTTAGATCATATTAAGATAATGATATATATTATATATCATGTAAAGAATTATAGTAAAGGTTACATGACTTGGGATTAGACTCGATAAATAAATGTAAGATAAGTTTGATATTATTATATTATTGTTATTATTATTAGTATTATTCCGCTCATAGAAATGGTATCGTAAAAGCACACCGAAGTTCGGGTTTCAAGTACACGAATTGGGGTCTTTACAAGTTGGTATCGTAGCTAGGTTTAAAACCTTAGGTGGGTTAGACCTTAGGCTATAACCTTGGAACAGAGAGAAACGTTGAAAATTCAAATAACTCATACAGAGTTTAAAAAGGAGATGAATTGAATAAATTCATCGTCAAATCAAATAAAAGATAACTTATATAAAACTATTATTTGTTGTGTGTATATATTAGTTGATAATCAAGATAACTTAGGTGTGTAAATGTCAGATAGAAAAGGATTAGGATACCCTCAAATCGTAAAGAAGGAGTCAACCTCCATAATCGAGAGCCAATATCAAAGCCAATAGCTAAAATAGAGGCTCACATTGAAAGCTACCTCAATGAGGTGGTTGTTTTGAAAAAGTGTAGTACCGGACCCTGAAACGATAGTATAACTAATAGGTAAAGTATAGTTAAAGAATATGTGGTCAATGTCGAGTTCTTAAACTCATATGTTTGTGGTGAGTTCTTAAACTCATAATGTATGGTAAGTTGGACGAACTAGGTATAGTTAGGTGTGAATGGATTATTGAGGATAATGGGAATATATAGATTTCTAAGCAATTGATCCTTAGTGAAGGTAAGAAGAAATAAGTAGTACTAGTATTACTTGAATATGTATGATTCTATGTTATGTATATGATAGGTATGTTTGTATAAGGTAATATTTTTCAACTTTTTATATAAGTTGTGGCGGCGATTCCTACTTTTGAGTCACAAAGGATAATGATGATTAAAGCAATATGTGCTATGGTATGTCAAGTGTTATGAATATGAATTTATATGGGATTAATGAAATAAGTTGGTATAAAGATAGTAGTTAATTATATCGAAATATCGGTTAATGAAGAAAACCAAATTTTCAAAATCTAATATTTTGAGTACATGATTATTCGAATAGAAAATTTTGTGTTATATGATTATACGATATGATAAGGCTTAGAATAAATAAAAAATAATTTATGATAATGCCGCCAAGAGACGAAAAAAAAATACACGGATGAAAGAACTCACAACAAAGTCGGAAGACAACCGCACCGATACGAAATTTTGCGAATATGGACGATCAAGTTATACGCAGAATACGGAATACCATCGTTGGAAGATCAAACCGAGATAATCGATCGACGAACGTCAAAGACTTCAAGGCGTTCATGATTGCCAGATTTAGAGGATCAACTCGACCTTTAAAGGAAGCATTGTGATAGCTAGGATAACGAAGGGGCAAAAGATAGTTTTGTCACCTATACGATAAAAAGGAAAGGAGATAAAAGGGAAAGTCTGTGTGTTTTTAAGTGTGAATCAATGGAGTATAAGGTGGAAGATTGTCAAGAAGAAGAAATGAAGCAAGGAATGCGAATACGAAAAAATGGAGCAGCGGGTAAACATCAAGGCATTAGGAAAGGACCAACATCAACAATCAAACCAACGAAATCAACAACGCGCTTCAAAATGCCTTCAAATACGATTGCTTCAAGAAACCGGGATGCAAAATGGGATGCAATGCTCCTGTATTACTTCAAACCAATTTTTTTCTTATATATTATTTTTTTATATATAGTAAATTATTTTATAAAGATATTTTGAAGGAGGAATTTGAGTTCTTTTAGAAATCAAATTTCCGTTTAATAAAAAGATAAGCTTTATGTGAATAGTTAAAGATCAGTTCGATCAGATTATGATCGAGATCTACTTGCAATGATTGTGTATGCTATGTACCCTTGTATGTATAGGTTTTAAAACGGTGATTCCGGGGACGGAATCTTTATAAAGGAGGGTGAATGTAATAACCCGATATTTTCTATATAAAAATAAATCAAAATTTTATGTATAATTTTTTTTTTTTTTTTTAAGGATGAGGATTTGTACAAGATAATGTATATATGTATTTATGTGATAAATAAAAATATATTTATTACATGAATGTTTACAAATAATTTTATTTTAGAATTATTGATTATTATAAATTATATTCTTATAATAATTAATTTTATAATAGAAATGTTTTTATTAATTATTTTCCATGAAAATATAATTATATATTATTTAAATAATATATGAAATGATTATAGAATTATTATAATAATTATTTTATTTTATTATATGAATTTTATTTCAGATTAATTAAGTTAATTATTTTAACTTAATTAATAATGTTATATATATGAAGAAAATCGATATGGAATCCAAACCCTAATTTTGGATTTTATCAAGAATGAGAATAATAATATATATTATTATTTTTATTTTTATAATTATATAATATATGTATATGTATATGTGTAATGTGAGGATTATGATATATTATTTAAAAGAACAATTTTAATGTTATTTGTTAAACCCTAGTTTTGAAATCAAAATGAGACTTTAATCAATAATTTTTAAAATGTGTGTTATAATTAATGATATTTATTATAATATTATTTTATTTAGTAACCTAATTATATATAATTAATTATGTGTGAACCCCTAATAATAATTAAAAACCCTAATTATAATTTTCAAAACCCTAATTTAAGTTGTTAAACCCTAATTTAAAAACTTGTCAAATGCCGCTTTAAGATTATTAATATAATTTGTTAATGTGATTTATGATTAATAATTATAATATTAACCCTAATTAATTATTTAAACCCTAATTTTTAAAACCCTAATTTTTTTTTTATTAAACCCTAATATTATTTTATTTTTCTAAATTAAAATTAATATTTATTAAAAATTAATTATTAAAACCCTAATTTTAAATTGCTAATTAGTGTCTCTAAACCTAATTAGCAAAAATGTTAAACCCTAATTAATAAAAAACCTAATTAGAAAATTAAAAATAATTAAAACTAATTAATTAAAATTGTAATTTTTTTTAAAACTAAAATTTTATTTATTATTATTTATTTTGTACTTAATTAGAAATCCTACAAATTAATTTTGTGCTAAACCTTAGGGTTAAACTCTAAGGGTTAAACCCTAAGGGTTTGAGACAAGATTCACAAGAATTGCCATTAAAATTCCAAGCCAAAAGACCAAAATACCCTCTATTTATTAAATCTTGAAAACATAGATTTTGACTTGTTGAGAGTTTGTTGGTGAACTCTATACAAACCCATGTGACAAATTCTAAAAATCAACACAAATCAACCAGTTGTAATCTCATTCATTATCATCCATCATATCATTATATATATATATAGATCAGAGAGAGAGAAAGTTTTTTTAGCTCATTTTTCAACTAATGCTCAACCAACCCTCTCTCTCTCTCTCACTCACAAAATTATATAAGTATATCATATCCCAAAATCAAAACCCCCACTAATTCCTCTAACAAAATCAAAGCCCAAGAATCAAGAAATTGATCCAAGAAAGGTATAAACCCTAAACTTAAAAAATTTTTTGATCATGTTATTAGTTGTTAGTTTTTTGTGTTAAAATATGTTGTATATAAGGTGTATAATGATGATCTGGGTTGCTAGATGTTAGATCCATAACATCTAGAGGCTCGGATTTGAAGATTTACAAAATCTGAAAAATTTTTTTTTTGGTTCCTCGACAACGAATGTCGAGATCCTTATATCTCTCTTTGTCTGTTTGTGAATTTTGTGTTTTTAAAGTTTGATCTTGTAGTATGTATGTGTTCTTTGATCTGGAAGTGGAATCAGAGTCATTGGATGTATATATAGTTTGAAAGTTATTAGTGGTCAAAACATGGTTGATCAACCGCATGACCAATATTTCTGGTAACCCGAAAAACGCGAAAAAGTCATTCGACAAGTATTTTTTAACTGCTTGATCTGTCGATGTTTGTTTTTGTTTTTTGTTGTTTGTTATTGTATCAATATTGTAGTATGTATATTATATATGATCTTTTGATTTATGTTTTTATAACCTTTATATATCAAATATATAGATTTAGTGGATGGTCAAACCAAGGCCGGGTCATCATTCTCAATGATTTTCTGGGTAACCCAGAAAATCTAAGAACACGCGTTTCGACATGGTTTGACCGGTATGATATCTATTGCTTGTTGTTGATGTTTTGTGTTTGATCTGTGTATGTATCTATTGTCCTTACATACATAATTTCGAAACCTTATATATCACAAAACATAACACCAAAATATAATTGTGGAAGCCCAAAAATGATCGATCGAAATCGTTTCATTTTTTCGGTAACCCGTAAAATGAAGAACATGTCTCTCACACTTAGTTTGAGGCTTAGATCTCTTGTTTGTATTGTTGTAATTGATTTTGTTAATGATTAATACTTGTAGTATTACACTAACACTACAATATGTCATCAATATCTATCCTAAAAACACAACACGATTCATAATGTATTTATCAAAGTAAGAACAAACTCAAGCTCATAATCATGAATGTTTTCGGTTTTTCTCAAGAACACACCAACAACACTATAATACGATGGTTTAAGTCGCTATATAGCTAAAGATCTTTTATTTACACGTTTAATAAAATTAATTATTTAAAATTTTTTTAAAATAAATAAAAATAGTAATTAATTTTAAAAATTAAAAAATTATTTTAAAAATTATTTTAAATTATAAAAAATAAATTTTAATAATTTGAAATATTTTTCATAAATATTAATATTTATTTAAATATTATTGATAATTAATTTATTTAATTAAATGCATTAAATTAAATAATTAAAAAATGATTTTATTATATTAAAAATCATTTTAAATGATAATAAGTTATTTAAAAATATTTTAAGTTATAAAATATAACTTTTAATATTTTAAATGAAATTTCATTAATTATTTAATATTAATGATATTTAAGTTATTTAATAAATAAAATAAATAAATTAAAAAATAATTTTATTATATTAAAAATCATTTTAAATAATAATAAAGTATTTAAAAATATTTTTTAAGTTATAAAATATAACTTTTAATATTTAAAGGTAAATTTCATTAATTAATTATTATTAATGATATTAAAGTTATTTAATAATTATATTAAATAATTTAGTTTAAAAATGATTTTAATATTATAAAATCATTTTAAATGAAAATAAAGTGTTTAAAGATATTTTAAGTTATAAAATATAACTTTTAATATTTAAAGGATAATTTCATTAATAATTTAATATTAATGATATTAATTTATATTAATGATATTAAGTTTATTTAATAATTATATTAAATAAATAGTTTTAAAATGGTTTTATTTATTTAAAAATCATTTAAAAAGGATATAAATGAATTAAAAATATTTTAAGTTATAATTAATGACTTTTAATATTTTGATAAATAATACATTAATAATTTAATATTAATGATAATTATTTAAAATGATTTTAATTGTTTTAAAAATCATTTAAGGTAATATTAATACTTTAAAAGTATTTTGAGTTATTATAAATAACTTTAATATTTTGGCAATGGTTTCATTAATAGTTTAATATTAATTAAATATTAATGATAATAGAATTATTTAATATTTAAATCATTTAATAATGATTCCTATGTTTGAAAATTCATAATAAATTATAATAAATGTTTTAAAATTATTATAAGTCATTTAAAAAATATATATTATATTGATACTTACAAATATTGAACTTCAGTGATAGAGTCTTAGACTCGATAATTACTCGATAAAGCCGCTTGCATAATCGGCATATTTCGTAAAATTGATCCGGACTTAGATAATTTGATTAGATATGTGTTTATTTGTGATTCAATGGTTGTTAAACATATGTGACAATGTGATTAGGTTATGTGTTTGAATCGCAATAAAAAAGCAGTTATGTGTTATATATGTTATTCTAATCAATCAAATGATCTTATTATTGATAGGTGTTATATAAAAGATAAAACTAAGTTACTAAATCATAGCGCCGATCGATCGTGTAAGTATCTTACCTTTGCATTTCCTTTATCTGATGGACATGAGTAAGAAGTTTCGTAATTATATTATTATTATGCTATATTATTAACCCTATTGTATATATTCTATATCCGATCATTGTTTATCAACATGTTAGTATATGATAATTCTATATATATATATATTCTTTTCATTAATTTCTATATATGGTTATACAAGTGTCCCCACTTGGATAATCATTGTATTTAATCATATGTTGATATATATATATATATATATATATATATATATATATATAAAGCTCTAAGCTATTTGATCGACTAGACATAAATTTAAAATATCGTTGAATATGATAAAACCTTTTTGTATCCAATCAAATTGTTTTGGTTCGGATTCGAGACTAAGTATGAACATCCCGATCACGGGAAAACTTTTATGCGCCCAAGGCGGACAGAGTGAACGATAATATCGTTCTTGTAATGTAGTATTGATCAATACAGGGTCCATGGGATGTACACCCTCGTGCCCGTAAGTTATGACGGTTTGCAGATGAAGTTCTGTCTAACCTTATCGAAAATTTAAAACAATGTTCATAGTATGTCAACTACCCTATATATATAGTCTATACGTAGTTTCAAAAATTTGAGATAGAATTGTTATGTTATTATTATCGGTTCAGTTTACTTCACAACTATAAATTCATTGTAGAAGTGATGTACAAAGAAAACATTTATTTCTTTCAGCTAATTATATTTCTAATTGTTATTACTTGCTGGGCACTCAAATGCTCATCCTTGCTTAAATTTAAATGTTTTCAGATAAGTGTGAACAGCTAGAAGGTTCGGCCAAGAACAAGTGAAAAGGAAAGCAAACAGTATATGTTTAATTTTATCTTTTGTAATAGTTAGATCAGATAATAATATAATGATATGATATTATTATATATCATGTAAAGAATTATAGTAAAGGTTACGTGCTTGGGGATTAGACTTTGATAAATGTAAATTAAGTTTGATATTTATATTATTGTTATTATTATTAGTATTATTCCGCTTATAGAAATGGTATCGTAAAGCACCGAGTTCGGGTTACCTATTTTGGGGGCGCCACAGCTTAGTATCAAAGCTTAGGGATATGATCCCCAGGTGAGATATGAGACAAGAACTAGGAGGGAGAGACGGGAATTCTTTTCGCTAGTATGACCTACCTAAGTTTATTTGATAATTAATTGGTCGGTCAGAGTCTATGGATAATATGTTACATGTCAATTAACCTTTGTTTTGTGGCAGTATCTGAAAATGACATCCGAGAATGTTGAGAATAGCAATGGAGGATAGGAGACTGTTGATTCTACACAGATCAATAATCAGGACAATGTGCAACAGGATGGCGATAATCCTCCTTTAAATAACACTGACCAAATGACGAACGTCGGTACGTTTAGGAGCTTTTTAGAATTCATGCAACATCAGGCGAAGGCGGCTCTGTTCATAATGCAGGCAAAAATAATGGCAACCTCCACTGATTTATCACCGCTAAGCGCTTCAAGGAGCTGGGACCACCGGGAGTTTTTGGGAAAGCCGTAACCACTTAAGGCGGAGACGTGGTTAAAGCAGATCACCAAGATATTTGATGTCTTGGGATGCTCCGAGGAGCAAAAGGTTCCCTTTGCCACCTTTATATTGCGTGAAGAGGCAGATTATTGGTGCGAATCTGTAAAACGTACCCAGCCTGACACACTCAAGATGTCTTGGGAGAAGTTCCAAGAGCTGTTCAATGACAAGTACTTTCCCGAAAACATTCGTCACATGAAGGAGGTGGAATTTATCAAGTTGGAGCAAAACAACATGACCGTGTCGCAGTACGAAACCAAGCTTGCCGAGTTATCCCAATTTGCATCCCACTTGGTTGATAATGAAGAGAGAATGACGCGGAAGTTTTTAAGAGGTTTGAAGCCGGAGATACGTCAATATCTTATTTCTCATAAATTGTGTTTATATTCAGATGTTGTAAATAGGGCTTAGTTAGTGGAGCGCGATAACGAGTCAACACAACCAAAAGAGAGCAGGTGACAAAATGATAATACCGGTGATAACAGCCATCAAAGCGGTGACAATAAGCATGGATGGAATCAATATGCCAGAAATGGTAACCACTTCGGTGGTAATCATGGTTAAAACAATAAGAATGGACATTTCAAGAAGGGAAGGTTCAACAATGACGTGAAGACATCGGCACCAGCACCCGTTTCAAAGGAAGAAGAACGACCACCGGTCGTATGTT
Organism: Panax quinquefolius; assembly: GCA_020205615.1. Lineage (NCBI taxonomy): Eukaryota > Viridiplantae > Streptophyta > Magnoliopsida > Apiales > Araliaceae > Panax > Panax quinquefolius. The sequence continues at coordinate 23,247,620 of CM035170.1, read as the reverse complement.
TCAAATGCCGACAGGAGGGACACATCCGTTCAAACTGTACGCAGCAATGCAAAACGTGTTTTAATTGCGGAAGAAAAGGTCACCTAGCTCGATTTTGTCGTATGGTGAAGTCAAGTCCAGCTAGGATAGTGATGCCAAAAGATTTCCCAGACAAGCTAAAGCCGGTAGTTTAAGAGAGAGCATTTTTTTTCTCGTGACAAGGAACCTCAATAAAATTATCACGGGTATGTTAGTCATAACCTCTTGTGAAGTCTATACCGTGTTAGATACCGGTTCTACTTACTCTTTTATTTCACCTAGTTGTGTTCAATGTTTGAAGTTAACTCCTAGAGAAGTTAGACTTTGATATATCTGTTTTAAACTCGGGTTGGGAGAAACCTTCGTTACCTCCACTATTTATAAATCTTGTTCAAATCAACACTTTCACGTTACGTGTCGATCTTGTCTCTTTGAAAATACTTGCCTTTGATGCGATTTTAGGAATCGATTGGTTAACTACTCATCGTGCTTTTCATAAGGTTGTTAGCTTTCATATTCCTAACCAACCTGTTATGTGAATTCAAGAAACCAAACCACTAAAGTCAATCATTGTCATATCAAGCCATAAGTAAAGAGCCCCGGTCCTTTCGATGTTGATTTTCTTGTGTGGAATGCACCGAAGCCAGACTTTCTATAGGCGATGTCGTGAATGACGATGGCAAGTTGATAGGTATCAATGTGACGTACTATCCAAGTCTTGGATAAGGGTCACAGTTTTGAATGATATTTCTATTGTTAATAAATTTCCTGACGTATTCTTGAAGACTTCTTAGCCTACCCCTAGAGCGTGAAATCGAATTTTCTATTGACCCCAGTACAAAACCCAATTCTTAAACCCTCAAATATTTCTTCAACTAAAATGAACGTAACATGCGCCAAAGATGTTGGCTCGAGCTATTGAAGATTACGATCGTACCATTCAATATCATCGTGGAAGTACGAACGTGGTAGCTGACGCATTGAGTGGAAGATCGTATGCAGTTACATGTGTGAATATATGAACCCACGTGAAGATAACGAATATACGATTAGAATCGACTTTAATCGATAAAGTTGTTCAAGCAACATACTCAGAGCTGATGAATGTGAAGAAGAAGGTTCAAGAGGGCTTTATTCTAGAAATAAGAATCGACGAAGAGAGGAAATCTCAACCCTCAATTTAATTGGCCCATTTGAAATCCTCGATGAAGTAGGAACTGTGGCCTATAGACTCGTTTTACCGCCAAGTATGTTGCGTGTTCAGAATATTTTTTTAACGTATCGATGTTATGTAAATATGTGGGCGACCCGAACCACATTATTAAATTAGAAGTAAACGATATAGCAGAAGATTTAACGTATGAGGAGATACGTGTTAAAATCTTGGATAAGAAGGATCGTATTCAACACTCAAAGGTTATACCTTAACAATTAGAATCTGAAATGATGTTAAGGTATCCTCACCTCTTCGGCATACCAGGTGCGTACGTAAATTTTGAGGGTGAAATTCCATAAGGAGGAGAGATTGTGATACCCCAGATTTTATGAATAAATATTTAATTTTCTCGAATAATTTTTTTTTGAATATTATGGTGTGGATTTGATATAATGTTATAGTTGTGGGTAGTATTTATTAATTTTGCAAAGTATGCAAGTTGTTATATAATATTCGATTGGTCGGGAATATTCTTTTTGTAACGCCCCGAAAAAATCGGATTTTAAGAATTAAATTTTTATTTTTATTAAATAAATTTAATTAATTATTTATGGACCAAGCTAATCGAACGTCATTCTATGACCTAGAAATGTCAGAACGTTGTAGTATTTTGGCTACATGGTAGAATTAAAGCGTTTGAATTTTCAAAACGAAAATAAAAGCTTTCCGAGAAAGTTTTCGAAAAACACTATTCACGCATTTTTGCTCGGGAATTATTTTTGAACTTCCGAGAAATATGTAACGATAGAATATCGAGGTGAGATGGAATATCCAATAATATTTCAGTTATGGAAAACGTAATATTTTGTCTGTGGACTTAAAACCTAACGTTTACGGAAAATGATTTACGAGAAGGAAATAAAATACGATTGATAAAGTAAAGCGATGATCGTATTATACGTATGTATTGTACGAGGTAATGAATATGAATACTACATGAGGTAGTATACGAGAATGTATGAATGATGGTATATCGTATATGAGTAATAAGTATACGAGTTAGAATACGAGAATTATACGTGGAGTATATGTTGTAAGGCTTTAAGCCAATTGTAATGGATTTGTTGAATTATGTAGGAAATATATGTATTGTCCAATGGGATTAATGATAAGGCCCAAATGTAGGAGATGGTTAAGTCCAATATGAATTAATATGAAAGTTCAAAGTAACTTAATGTGCAAGCCTAAGTGTTTGTAATTTAAGCCCAAAGATTTATTAATGCAAGCCCAATGATTGTTTAATTGCAAGCCCAATGAATAAGTTAATATTAGTTAAACAAATTATGCTAGAAGCCTGAAGGATTAAGTAAATTAATTAAACCTAAGCCCAAGTAAGTATCCAATGGGTAAGAACTATGGAGCAACCCATGGATGATCCAATGTGATGATCAAGTTTACTTAGTGGCTAAGTGTTTTGATGGCCAAGTAATTTATTTGATGAGCAAGTAAAGCTAACTTAAGGGCTAAGCAAAAAGTGTGGGGAGCAAGATAGCTTAATGGCAAAGTGCATATGTGTGATTAACAAGTACACTTAGTGATTAAGTAAGTATACTTAGGTTGGTGTTAAGGAAGAAGATGAGTCGTTACGGTTGCGTATCAACCATTGTAGTAGGAGTAAGTTAGCGGTTAAGGATAAATACCCATGGCCCAGGATCGATGATCTAATTGGTCAGTTGAGAGGGGCAAAGAATTTTTATAAAGATAGATATATGTATGGGGTATAGTCCGTTGAAAGTAAGGAAGAAGGAGGAGGTACCTAAGATGACGTTCAGAATTCGTTATGGTTATGACAAGTTTTTGGTTATGTCATTTAGGTTGACTAATGTGAGGAAGTAGGTTTTTCCGTAAGGGGGCGCCAATCAAGTCGGTGGCCAATTTGATAGATACTCTTGTGGGATGCTATGGTTGAAGGTACCATTAGCGTCACAGGATTTAAAAGAAAGGTTGATTAAGGCACCTTTATTATCTTTATCAGATGATACGGGGAATTTTGTAGTGTATCTCGATGTTCGCATAGATGATATGATTGCGTGCTCTTATAGCATGGCAATGTCATTGTGTATGCATCACGCCAGTTAGAGGATTATGAGGAGGTCTATCCTACTTATGATCTAGAATTGGCAATTGTAGTTTTTGAATTAAAAATATGAAGATAGTATTTATATACGAGAGAGAAGCGTGAGATATACAAGGACTCTAAGAGTCTCAAATATATCTCCACACGTAAGAGTTGAATATGTAGTAGTAGAGAGGACCGTGATATCTTATATCATTCAGGAAAGGTAAACGTTGTAGCCGACGCTAAGTAGGGAGGGTAGGGGAAAGCTATCGATGCTAACGACTCGTAATGAGTTAATAACGAAAATGGTAAGATCATCGAGTTAGAAGTTAAATTAAGGAATGAAGGGTAGAATTATTATTCAAAACGTAGACTCAATCCACGATAATGGAGTGAGTTAAGTAAGTACAACTAAGTAACGAGGGATGCAAGCGAATGAAGAAGATGATGCAGATAAGTAGAAGACTAAGTATAGTCTTATTTTGAGGGAGGAATTTGAGTTCCATATAAATATAAGTTAAAAGAATAAACTAAGATGATATAGAGATCGCAGAATGTGTTAATAAGTGTTTAACTCCAACCTCAGATTATTGATAGGAAGTGATAAGTCATGTGAATTAAGATAATACCTTCATGAAGGTGAAATAAAAGAACCCCAATGTCAAAGAAACATTGTGGGAACTCGAGATTAAAATAATGGAAAAATTATCCTCTGTGGTGTAGGTATTATTAGCGAGATTCTAGGGACAGAATCCTTATAAGGAGGGAAGAGTGTAACGCCCCGAGAAAATCGAATTCTTGAGAATTAAATTTTTATTTTTATTAAATAAATTTAATTAATTATTTATGGACCAAGCTAATCGAACGTCATTCTATAACCTAGAAATGTCAGAACGTTGTAGTATTTTGGCTACATGGTAGAATTAAAGTGTTTGAATTTTCAAAACGAAAATAAAAGCTTTCCGAGAAAGTTTCTGAAAAACACTATTCACGCATTTCTGCTCGGGAATTATTTTTGAACTTCCTAGAAATACGTAACGATAGAATATCGAGGTGAGATGGAATATCCAATAATATTTCAGTTATGGAAAACGTAATATTTCGCCTGTGGACTTAAAACCTAATGTTTAGGGAAAATGATTTACTAGAAGGAAATAAAATACGATTGATAAAGTAAAGCGATGATCGTATTATACATAAGTATTGTACGAGGTAATGAATACGAATACTACATGAAGTAGTATACGAGAATGTATGAATGATGGTATATCGTATATGAGTAATAAGTATACGAGTTAGAATACGAGAATTATACGTTGAGTATATGTTATAAGGCTTTAAGCCAATTGTAATGGATTTGTTGAATTGTGTAGGAAATATATGTATTGTCCAATGGGATTAATGATAAGGCCCAAATGTAAGAGATGGTTAAGTCCAATATGAATTAATATGAAAGTCCAAAGTAACTTAATGTGCAAGCCTAAGTGTTTGTAATGTAAAGCCCAAAGATTTATTAATGCAAGCCCAATGATTGTTTAATTGCAAGCCCAATGAATAAGTTAATATTAGTTAAGCAAATTATGCTAGAAGCCTAAAGGATTAAGTAAATTAATTAAACCTAAGCCCAAGTAAGTATCCAATGGGTAAGAACTATGGAGCAACCCATGGATGATCCAATGTGATGATCAAGTTTACTTAGTGGCTAAGTGTTGTGATGGCCAAGTAATTTATTTGATGAGCAAGTAAAGCTAACTTAAGGGCTAAGAAAAAGTGTGGGGAGCATGATAGCTTAATGGCAAAGTGCATATGTGTGATTAACAAGTATACTTAGTGATTAAGTAAGTGTGATGGCCAAGTTTATGTGGTGAGCAAGTTTACTTAGGGGCAAAGTAATGAATAGTAAGGAGGTGTATTAAGGAGGTGGAATGGCCTAAAGACTAAACTACCCAAACCTTAGAAGTCCTATAAATATAGAGCTTAAGAGCTCATTTGTTGGTTGTTTCATTTTCCTCCAACACCTTATACACTAATAAGTTGTGAGCTTATTTGGTTGAGAGAATAAGCACTTATAAAGTTAGACTTCTATTATTAGATTTTCCACAACAACTTATAGCTTAATGGCTTGAGAGAAAAAGCTAGAGAAGCTTGAGTTCTTATTAAGCAAGAAGCAAGAAGAAGTTTAAGGTGTAGCAAAAGAACATCAAAGGGTAAGCCATCTTTTACCATGTTTCTCTTTCTCTCCCATTGTTAGAGAAGGGGGTATTGGTATAACAAGCATGCTAAGAAGAGGTTGGAACCATGACAAACCAAAGGGCTTAAGTCTTAATAAGCCGTATAAGTCATGAATAAGCTATTCGTAATCATTTATGTTACGAACTTGTGAAGAACAATAATGAAAGTATAAGAACTTGTGAGAATTGGTAACATGTTTACATTAAGAAGTTATCATGATTAATAAGATATGAGAATAAGGATTAAAGGACTTAACTCACTAATAAGTCATAAGCAATGAAATCAATTATGTTATACTTTAATAAGTAGTTTATAAGTTTATGAGTTTTGAACTTATTAAGAACAAGTAATAACTTATCATGTTTATAAGTTAACGAAGCATGTATGTCAAGATGATAGTATAATGAATTGAATCCAAGTGAAATGGTTTAAAAATCTCAAGTAACGAAGTTTCGCCGGAATGCACACGATTAGACGACGATCGTCAAATTCGTGAAATTCTCGGAATGGAAGTCGAATTTTAATATTGAGCTTGGAAACATTTGTTTTCAATTGAGACAAGTCGTATTTGTCATTATAGAGTTGCGGGCTCGAAAATGGCTGGATTCTGACTTAGAATGAAGAAACGAGCGTTGAACGTTCACGAACGTTTATCGTTTTCGTTAAAAATGAACCAATAGGTGAATTTTTAGCAAACGGAAGTCAAATAGATAAAATTCTTGAATGAACACGTAGATTACGTAATTTGTGAACCGTAGGCTTTTGAACGAGCCAATTCGGACTTATAACGAAGAAGTTACGAGTCCGAATCTCACAAAATTTCAAAATCAATCAAAACTATTCTAGTGTGCATGAGTCAAGCCATGCAACGCCAACTCCAAGCTTAAATGACCGTGCCATAGCACGCACCAAAGTGAGCTTCAGACACTGCAAGAGTTTTCATGCGCAATGCGACGATAGTTAACAAAGGGACTCAGCATAAGCAACAAGTCCGAAGTCCGATTTTAAGCCCTATAAGCGATGCCATGCAATACAACATCAACAAAGGATCCGCATTGCAGCAAATACAAAGACTTAAAAAAAACAGACAAAGAAGAATGGTTACAAGTGGAACATGAATGGAATTGTTAATAATGAACTAAGGAACTTAATCAAACATTGTTAAGTTATAATTAAACCCCAAGTATGATCACTTAGGGTTAAAGAAAGTCAATTGAAGATGAACAAATGGTATGATATGCAATAAGCGTATTTTAACCAATGACGATCGAAGTTTCGATTAATAATAACGTAAGGACGTTAGTAAGTCGTGAGGAAGGATAATTAACTCGAACCGAAGTTGTATTAATGAAATAATTTCACTTAAGTTATAAGAGAACGAAGTTAGTAAGAATGATGTAAAAGAATGACGGAAAACCGTAACCCATAATAACAAATCTAATACGGATTAGATTGAGAAGTAGGGTAAGATTCTTTAGGAACTATGTATGTTCATTCATGACCTAATGTGGTATGTTATGTGATTATGTATTGTAGAGACCAGAAAGACTCAAAGGAAACGTAATTGTACTGTAGCGCATATCAAGGGCAAGTTTTTTTCTTAAACGCTTGTCTAACCTTCGTGTTAGCCGTGTTTTCAAATGATTCAAGTTATGAGATGCATGTATGGTTTTAAAGAAAGAGTCGATGCCGCTTTAACTCTACTAGACTAATCTTATAGATTGATTGAATTGCTTTATAAGTCTTTCAATATAGAATTGCTAACGCTATCCTATGCCAACTCTTTGGTACGGATTCAAGGTAAGCTCTAATATGTATAAACAAATGTATTTTCATCGAGTATTCGATGGGCACGAGAGGTTGCCACAACTTAAACGTATACACGCTTTAATGGATATAGTGTTGATCAACATAGGTACTATAGCCCGATCACCTAGATGTACTCGTAAGCTATGCCGGACTTACGGACTTCGTGTCGGGTTGTCCTTTTCAAAGAAACTATAAGACGTTCACGTCTTGAACCAAAATTGATGAATTGATGAATGTTGTTATTGTAAAATGTTTTGAAGCAAAAAGGAAAGCTATTTTGAATTATTGATAGTACTTCGTAACTATCATTTAGTTATTGAAGATATACGATTCCTATGTTTCAAGCATGCTTTAAAAAAATGAAATTGTTGTACTTGCTGAGCTTGTTATGCTCACTCTTTCTTGAACCATATGAATGCAGCTTAGACCGAATGGACCGAAGGATTCTACAAGGATAAAGAGAAGGCTAAAGTGTACGTGTATATTACCTATGTAATAGTATAGGTTTGTAATGATAATATTTGATATTAGGACAAGAAAAAATGTAACGGTTATAAAGAACCTGGGGAATGGTAGTATTGTTTTGGAATATATATAAGATATATTCGTTCTTTTGAGGCATTTCAATTGAATGTTTGTGTGAACTGTAGCACCGTGGAGCACCATATGTCGGGTTGAAAGAGACCCGGATTTGGGGCGTCACACTTTTGTTTGGGGGAATATCCGGCAATCAATTGTGTCATTATTTCTTACGAATTCACTTTGAAACTCTAGAGAGATAAACTATAGAGAGAAAGAAGAAAAGTATTCTGCTACTTCACTACTCATATATCCAGTACTCTTCTTCGTATGGTAAGGGTTATTATTTGTTGTACTCGTTAGGGGTATTCCTTCTTTCTTATTGGTGAAATTATTCTATTATTCCATTCTTTATTATTCTATTAGAATAACATGTATACGCGAGCTACCTTATACTTGGTGAAATTCTTCTGTTATTCCATTCTTTATTATTATGTTGGAATAACTTTATTCATGCAAAAGTAATCGCATACATGGTAAAATTCTTATAATATTCCATTCTTTATTATTACATTGAATATCCTCGCATACGCGTTTTCTACGGGACCGGTTCCATTATTTATTATTCTATTGGAATATCCTGTCGGTCCATATAACGCCTGACCTGATTCCGTTATTTAGTATTCTGTTGGAATAACCTATCTATGCGAAGTACGGCATGCATGGTGATTTCTGTTGCTATTTCATTCTTTATTATTCGTTTGGAACATCCCGCTTGCAAATTTCACCCCGACCTAGTTCCGTTATTATTATTCATTGAATAACTTTTCTATGCGCGGGTACCGCATGCATGGTGATTTCTTTTGTCATTCCATTCTTTATTATACTCAGTTGATTAAAGTTTTGACTTCTATACTCTATGAAATTAGTGGAATATCCTTGATATTTGTGCTTCATCCAGTATCTTTTCATGGAAATATTCTTCTGAGCATTCTTAAATTTTTACTCCACAAAGCAAGTATCATGTTGACAATTTGGACGTTATTGGTTCCTGGATAAATTAATTCATTAACTTGTTTTATTGAATTCTTATATCATTGTCATCATCCTCATGTTTATATTATGTTGAAAGTCATATGTGGCCTGTAGTGAATAGATGGACTTGGTATGATTATGACCGTGGATTATCTTGCGGTAATCATGGTAAGTAATGTTACAAATGATGTGGTAAAAGTCCTCATTGGCCCGTACTGCATTGATGAACAGTTTTTGGTATGATTATGGCTATGGATTCTCTTCGGCCAAGGGTGCAAAGATGAATTGTTTTATGGCATGATCAGGACCGTTGATGAAAACACGATTATCTTTGGCCCGTAGTGCATGGATAATTCGTGGTCGTGATAATAAAGAATATCCTTGGCCTGTAGTGCAGGGATGATTTAATGATGTGGATTATTTATTGAGCTGAGTCTCAGCGATAAAAGTGATGAAAAACCTTTTAAATCATAGAAGATAGTAGATTTTATTCTCTACTTGACTCTTCTAATGGATTGCTTGTTCCGTTGCAGTTAAACTTGATGTTTGTTATATTGTATCAATTTAACATTGTTGAAGGCTAACGATAAATTATTCTGCATTATCTTTGTCATAATATTTCTTACTGGGCTAGTTGAGCTCACCCTTTATTTCACTGTTCTCTTCAGGAAATGAGAATATAGCTGGGACTAGTCGGGGAACCGAATGATGGACCAGATGATAGTATTAGTAGTCCTCACTATTCTGTTAAATAGTTTGACAATAAATGTAATGAGGACTTATTCTGAGAGTGGATATTGTCTAGAAGACAGTATTTGTATTAAAACTCACAGCTCTCTTGTTGTATATTAAAGATTGTATATGTATTCTGTACCATGTATTTGGGAACTCAGAATATGTGATGTATACCTATTTTGGGGGCATCACAGTAGTACCTGGGGTAGCCAGAACAACTACCTTTAAAGAATTTAAAAGCATAGGTCCGCTGGAGTTCAAGGGAACTATGGACACGATAGAGGCCCAGACATGGGTGAAGGAAATTGAGAAGGCATTTGTTATTATAAACGTAGGGGAGGCGCAAAAGATTTCTTTTGCGACCTATATGATGAAGGGAGAAGCCAACTTCTAGTGGGAGGCTCACTAGGGTGGGGCTAGAACAGATGTGGTAACGTGAAAATAGTTCAAGAAGGTTTTCTTCGAGAACTATTTACCTACAAGAATGCAAGGGATGATGGACATTAAGTTCTTAGAACTTAAGCGAGGGGACATGACGGTTCCCCAGTATGCGATCAAATTCAATGAATTGGCAAGGTTATTCCATACCAAGTGGACATTGAGGAGAGGAAGGCTCGTAGGTTTGAGCAGGGCCTAAAACCTTGGCTCTATAGTAGTATTTCGGTGTTCCAGAGTGCTTCTTATGGGACCATTCTGGAAAAGGCGATTATAGCAGAACGTGGTAGTGAGGCGTTGACCCAATACCACAAAGACAGAAAGAATAAGAGCAAGGGAGAGGGAGGAACCAAGGTAGAGAGTGCCAGTGGTAGTGGAAGTATACAAAAAAGGAAGAATTTTAACTCCAGTAATACTGGAGTGGGACAAGGGAATCCTAAGCGTAGGATCGAAGCATGTAAGACATTTGGAAAGACTTATTTAGGAGTCTGTCTGAAAGGGAAATCAGTTTGTTATAACTGTGGACAGGAGGGTCATATACCACCCAATTGTCCTAATCCTAAGAAAAACCATGGCTGTTTTGTTTATGGGTCGATGGACCACATGGCAAGAAATTGCCCAAAGAAGGGGTCAGAGGAAAGTAAGGGTATTAGCAGTAGTAAATTAGCCATTACAGGACCAACCCCATCGTCGGGTAGACCCATGGCCCGTACTTTTAGTATAAATATCCAAGATATGGTTGCATCAGCGGATGTAGTAACAAGTATTCTTATATTCAATAAAATGAATGTTTATGTGTTGTTTGATTGGGATGATACTTGTTCGATTATAACATGTAAATTTGCTAAGTGATAGTTATTCCCGAAAAGATTTTAATTACCTTTAAACGTTAGGGTAGAGAATGAGGAAATAATTTCCATTGAACACATTCATAAGAATTTTTCCGTAGATATTAGAGGTAATAGATTATTGATAGATCTTATATCGATAAGGTTTAGAGAATTTGAAGTAATTCTCGGTATGAATGGGTTAATTAACCATAGAACTTTAATAGATTGTAATAAGGAAAGTGTGAACCTTTGAATTTCTAAGAAATCCAAGGTAGTGTTTTACGGTAGTAAATCATCGGGACAACCATGGTGTCTAACCATGACACAAATTAGGAAGATGTTGAGGAGGGGTTGTATGGGATATCTGTGCCATGTTGTGGATATCCAGAGAGTGGGAACACCAGTATGGTTTGTAAAGAAGAAGGAGGGATCGTTATAATGGTGTATCGACTATCGTGAGTGAGTAGGTTAACGGTTAAGAATAAATACCCATTTCCCAGGATCGATGATCTATTTGATCAGTTGAAAGGGGCAAAGTATTTCTCTATGATAGATTTATATACGGGGTATCGTCGGTTGGAAGTAAAGAAGGGGGATGTACCTAAGACGACGTTCAGAACACGTTATGGTTATTACGAGTTTCTGGTTATGTCGTTTGGGTTGACTAATCCACTAAAGCTAGACTTCCCATAGGGGGCGTCGAGCAAGTCGGTGGTAAGCTGATAGGTTCTCTTGTGAGGTGCTATGGTTGAAAGTACCATTAGCGTCACAGAGTGTTCAAATAACATTTGAGCGACTGTGTCGTAATGATCATTAGTGATATTCTAGTCTATTCTAAGACGCCGGAAGTTCACGCTGAACATTTGAAGATAGTGTGGGAAACACTACGGAGGAAGAAGTTGGATACGGAATTCACTAAGTGTGAATTTTAGCTTAAAAGGTATATATATTTTAGTACATGTTATTGATAAGTATGATGGGAATGAGAAGTGAGAAAAATAGTTTTCAGGAACTAAAAAGGAAGGTTAAGTGAGGCACCTGTATTATCTTTATCAGATGATACGAGGAACTTTGTAATTTATAGCGATGCTTCGCATAGAGGATGAGATTGCGTGCTCATGTAGCATGGCAAGGTCATTGTGTATGCATCACACCAGTTAAAGGATTATAAGAAGGTATATCCTACTTATGATCTATAATTGGCAGTTGTAGATTTTGAATTAAATAAAATCTGAAGATAGAGTTTATACGGGGAGAAGTGTGAGATATACACGAACTATAAGAGTCTGAAATATATCTTCACACAGAAGGAGTTGAATATGAGATAAAGAAAGTGATTAGAATTGATAAAGGATCACGCCTGTGATATCTTATATCATTCAGTAAAGGTAAACGTAGTAGCTGACGCGTTAAGTAAGAAGGGTAGGGAAAAGCTATCGATGTTAACGACTCAAAATGAGTTAATAACGGATATGGTAAGAACAGAGTTAGAAGTTAAATTACGGAATGAAGTGGTAGAAATTTTATCCACATTATAGACTCAATCCACAAAAACGGAACGAGTTAAGGAAGTACAACTAGGTAACGAGGAATGCAAGCGAATGAAAAAGAGGATGAAGGATGAAGAGAAGACCAAGTATAATCTTGTTTTGAAGGAACAATTTGAGTTCCAAATAATGCTAAAGTTAAACGAAAAATAGTGAGTGAAGCCGTAGATCAAGGTGTTTGATACATCCAGGTAGTACTGACATGTATTAAGACCTTCGATGGAACTGTGGTTGGCCAAATATGAAAAGAAAGATAGCGTAATATGTTAGTAAGTGCTTAACTTCTAATTCAGATTATTAATAGGAATGGACAAGTCTTGAGAAATAAGATAATACCTTCGGGGAAGGTGAATTGGAGGAACCACAATGCCAAAGAAGCAACGTGGAAACTCGAGATTAAAATGAAGAAAAAAATTTCCTCATTTGTTTATGTAATTGTAGCGAGATTCTGGGAACAGAATCCTTATAAGGGGGAAGGATGTAACGCCCGAGAAAAATTAGATTTTTATGAGAATTAATATTTTATTTGATTATGTGGATTAAATGAATTTAATTGATTAATTATGTGAGTAAGCTATTTGAAGGTCATTCTACGACCTAGAATGTACGGATGTGGTTAGGATTTTGGCTACGTGGTAGAATTAAAGTGTTCGAATTTCCAAGACGAAAAAAAAAGTTTTCTGAGAAATTTTCTGAAAAGCACTATTCATTGATTTCTGCTCGGGAATTATTTTTCAACTCCCGAGGAATACGTAACGATAGAATATCGAGGGAAGATGGATTATGTAATAATAATTCACGTATGTCAAACGCAGTTTATCGCTTGTGACTTAATTTAAGAACGTTAGGAAAAGTAAAGCGTTAAGAAGTTAAACGATGATATCGTATGATACGTAAGTATTGTACAAAGTAATGAGTACGAGTATGATACGAGGTATTATACGAGTATGTATAAATGATGGTATGTCGTATATGATGAATAAATATACTTGTTGGAATACGAGAATAATACGTAAACAATACGTTCTAAGGCTTTAAGCCATATGTAATGGACTTGTAGGATTGTGTAGGAAGTTGTAAAGTCCAATTGGAATTATACAAGCCCAATGGTAGGAATGGTTAAGTCCAATGTGAATTAATGTTAAAGCCCAAATGTTTGTTAAATACAAGCCCAAAGTATAAGTTAAATTAATTAAACTAAAAGCCCAAAGTAAGAACCGAATCTATGGATCGATCCAATGGCTAAGTATAACTCATGGGGCAACCACATGGTTGACCCAAAGTGGTGGCCAAGTAAAGTGCTTATACTTGTTGGCTAAGTAAAGTGCTTATACTTGGTGGCAAAGTAAAGTGTTTATACTTGGTGTCTAAGTAAAGGATAAGTTATGTGGTGATCAAGTAATGAATAGTGAAGAGGTTTATTAAGCAGGTGGATGACTTATTGACCATTATACCCTAATCTAGGATTTCTTATAAATAGAAGATGTCTTAGCTCATTTTTGGTTCTTTTATTTCATCCAACATGCTTATTGGTTAGAGAGAAAAAGCAAGAAAAGTTAGACATTGGTTAAGTTCAAGAAGCAAGAAGAAGAACAAAGCTTAATCAAGAAATCTTCAAGGGTAAGATCATAAACCATGATTCTCCCTCTCTTCAATTGTTAGAGATGTGAGTAGTGGTAGAACTTGTATGCTAGGAAGTGATGAGAATGATTAATCAAAAGACTTAACCCGTAAATAAGTCATGGGATAAGCAATAAATTAAGTTTTGAGCTCATGGAAATCATGTAGGAACTTATCATGTATAAGTTATTGAAATATGGATGGTTAGGTTGTTAATATGATGGAATGAATCCATTTGAAAAGATGAACAAATCTTAGGTAACGAAGGTATGGCGGAATTCACGAGTTTGGACGATAATCGTCGAAATCGTGAAATTCATGGAATGGAAGTTGAATTTTGACATTGAGCTCGGAAACGTTGGTTTCGAAAGAAATAAGTCTTATTTGGCATTCTAGAGTTGCGGACTCGAAAATGACCTAATTTCGACTTAGAACGAAGAAACGAGCGTTGAACGTTCACGAACGTTTATCATTTTCGTTAAAAATGAACTCAAAGGTGAATTTTGAGTTAACGAATTCAAAAATGAAAAATTCTTACATGATCACTTAAAGTATGTGATTTGTGAGCTAATGGCTTTTGAAAGAGCCAATTCGGACTTAAAATGATCAAATTTAGAGTCCGGGAAGTTCATTAAACTAAGAAGTTTGTCAAAATTATCGAATACTGAGGTCTGGCACCGCAACGCTAAGCAGGTACATTAGCCACTGAAGAGTGATGCCACAGCGTGGCTGGTATAAAAGGAGATTGTGCCGCAGTGCCATGTTCGGGTCCTAGGTAATGGAGACTCACGCCGCAGCGCAATTCCAAGAAAAAAAGCTGGCGCCACAGCGCCAACATTAGGTGAAGCACAGAGAGGAAAGATTATGAATGTAAAGGGAAAGTAAATTGATAATGGTGAATCATATCAATACTAAACCTATAGTAACATCAATTAAGATGTCAAAAACCTTAAGTTAATGACTAAAGGTTGAAAGAAAGATTAATTAAACGTAAGTTATTAATACTAAAATGATGAACGATAATAAGCCGTAAGGGCAGATAAATACTTGAAATGAGTTTTGTTAATGAAATAAGTATGATTAAGTATACAAAATAAAAGATAGTTAATTGATGATGAATTAATTAACTTAAAGTAGCATCTTCGATGATGACTATAACGTTGAGAATTACAACTAAAATTTGTTAATGATTATGTGAACGTGAACGTAAGAACAATGTAATGCGATAACCCTAACCAATGATAACAAATCTAATGAACAATTAGATTGAGCAGAAGGGTAAGATACGTTAGGAACCATGCATGTTTGTTCATGACCTAATGTGGTATGTTATGTGGTTATGTATTGTAGAGACTATAAAGACCAAGAATTGTTGAATATTTATTTAAAGACGCTGAAGGCAAGTTTTATTAACGCTTGTCTAACCTTCGTGTTAGCCAAGTTTTCTGTGATTCATGTTATGAGAAGCATGAATTGTTTTACGAAAGGGTCGATGCCAGTTTTACCTCGGCTAGACTTATCTTGAAGAGTTGATTGATTTATTTACTAGTCTTTCATTATAGAATTGTTAATGCTATCATACGCCAACTGTTTGGTACGGATTCAAGGTAAGCCTGATTATGAATAAACAAATGTATTTTTCATCGATTATTTGATGGGCATGCGAGGTTGCCAAAACTTAAACGTGAATACGTTTAACGGATGAGTGTTGATCAACGTAGAGTACTATAGGCTGATTACCTAGATGTGCTCGTAAGATATATTAGACTTACAAACTTAGTGACTGGATGTCCTTTTTATGAATGGAAATCAAAGAAAACGTGCATGGTCTTTTAACCTACTCAGAATTTCTAAGTCACTATATGTACTTCGAAATGGTTTTATGAAAAGAGAAGTGTTATTCAATGTTTCATAGTACTTCATAACTACTTGTTCAGTTATTGAAGAATAATCATTGATTCTCGACATGGTATTTATATTATACATTATTAGACTTGCTGAGCTAGTTATGCTCACTCCTTGCTTGAATTATATGATTGCAGCTAAGGTCGAGAGAACCAAGGGTTCTAGTAAAGATAAAGGCAAGACGAAGATGAATAATTACTTTATCCTGTAATAGACTAATATGTTTGTATGAATTATATTATGGTAAGCAAAGAATGTATTGGTTAACAGAACCTGGGAAATGATTTATTATTATTGTAATAAGAATATTGTGATGCCCCCAAAACAGGTATACATCACCCATCTTGAGTCGCAGATACAAGGTACTGGATATAAATACAACTTAATTATACAATAGTCGTGTAAAATATGACAAAACATAGGCTGTGAGTTTTAATACAAATATTTTCATCTAGACAATATCCACACTCAATGGAGTCCTCATTACATTTATTATTACACTATTTCACAGAATAGTGAGGACTACTAATGCACCATCTAGGATCATCACTCTGTTCCCCGACTAGTCCCGCCTACGTTCATTTCCTCAAGAGAACAAAGTGAAAGAAAGGGTGAGCTCAACTAGCCCAAAGAAGAAATATTATGACTAAGATAATGCGAGAATAAATTATCATTAGCCTTCAAATTGTTAAAACGATAAAATATAATAAACATCAAGTTTAATCACAGCTGAATGAACAAGCAATCCATTAGAAGAGTCAAGTAGAGAATAAAATCTACTATCTTCTATGATTTAAAATGTTTTTCATCACTTTTATCGCTGAGACTCAACTTAATAAATAAAATCGAATCATCCCTACTCCACGGCCAAGGATATTCATGTAATCATCAATGGTCATGACTATACCGAATAATCCCTGGTCATAATCATACCAACAACTGTCCACCATTGAACTACAGGCCAATGAGGACTTTTACCACATCATTCGTCACATTACGGTCATGACTATACCGAATAATCCCTAGTCATAATCATACCAAGTCCAACTATGAACGTAAGCCAAAGACGACTTTCAACATAATATAAGCATGAGGATGATGACAATTCAATAAAACAAGTTCAAGAATAAATTTTAAAGATTTATAAGTTAATTTATCCTGAACTCAATAACGTCCAAATTGTCAACATGATATCTTGCTTTAATGCAAGAAAAATTCAAGAATGCTCAGAAGAATATGTCCATGAAAAGATACTGGATGAAGCGCAAATATCACGGATATTCCACTAATTTTATGGAGTATAGAACCCAAAACTTTAACCAACTGAGTATAATAGAATATATGAAACTGCAAATGGATTTTCACCACCATGCAGTAATCCACGTGAGATGCATCATTTCCACAATTTAATAAGGAATGAATACGAAGGATCATTCACCATGCATGTGGTAATCCACATGCATGAAAGTTATTCCAACGAATAATAAAGAATGGAATAATGTAAAGATTCACCACGCGTGCGTGTGATAGATCGCATAGACAAAGTTATTCCAAATGTAGAATAATAAATAATGGAACCAGTGTCCATTAAAAACGTTATTGATAAGATATTCCGCGACGAATAATAAAGAACGGAATATTAGAAGAATTTCACCATGTATGCGGTACTTCGCATAAATAGGTTATTCCAACAGAATAATAAGAATGGAATAACAGAAGAATTTCATCAAGTATAGGGTATCCTGCGTATACAGGTTATTCCAACAGAATAATAAAGAATGGAATAACATAAGTTCTCTTCGTGAATTCGTAAGAAATAATGAGGGAATGAGCTTCTATTTATAGGAGAATAGACTGAATAATAACTAATTCATGAACGGTCCAGATTGATTTACTTTTCAACGGACGGTCCATATTGGTTTACTATTAAAACTTAAAGCAACGGTCCTTACTGATTTACTATTAAAACTTTAAACCAACGATCCATATTGATTCACTATTATAACTTTCCACCAAATGATTCATATATTGATTTACTATTATATCTTCAACCAACAGTCTGAAAAATTAGCACATCTCCTCATGGAATAATATTGTACCAAAAAATGATTTGGACCGAAAAGAAATATATCTTACGAGAGAATAGTACCCCGTGAATAGTAACTCGTGAATAGTACTCTGTGAATAGTAACTCGTGAATAGTAACTCGTGAATAATAACTGGTGAATAGTAACTCATGAATAGTAACTCATGAATACTAACTCATGAATAGTAACTCGTGAATAGTACTCCGACACGAAAAGTGCCCCGAATACCCGATTGAACAATATAATCTCCAGACATCAATTATACTAACACAAATAAGTCCAACACAATAGAACTATAAAATTCATCTTTAATCAACACGAACTTATTCATCATTAATATTATAATTTAAAATATTTAACAACCAGGTCGTTTCCCAGGAAAGAGGGGGCTTTTCGATAAGGATTTCTCCTTATTGGCGCGCAATTAGGTGACCAAACCTCTCCTTGATAGAACTTCTAGACATTGTCAATATTGCAAATAATAATATGAATAACTTTGTCATCTCAATTATTGATTTAATAATATATCATATTATGTAGATGATACTGTAACAATAATTGAATCAATAATATAGAGAGATATGATGCGAAGAATTATCGTAGCAATAATTCAAAGATAATCTGAAAGTGACTTCTCACGTAAGCATCAATAATCAATATTGTGTGCTACTATGCAATCACATGTATTACTGTACTTTTACTACTGGGTAGTTCAACAGTTTTAATGGTAACACCTCCGCCGTTATTTTTATAGAAAGATATTTTTGTCATTTTCTAACTACGACAATACTTCCGTTGTGGGGTCCACCAATCATTGTGTCGTCGTACGAATATTCCCTGTTAAAACGAATATTCCTCAACAAATCGAATATTATAAATACTATCCACAACTATAACATTATATCAAATCCACACCATAATATTAAAAAATTATTTTGAGAAAATTATATATTTATTCATAAAATCTAGGGTCTCACAAATATAGTAAATACAATCATTTTTTCGTTGTTTCAATGGAATGACTGTATAATTTGTAGTACCGTGTAGCACCATCTGTCGGGTTGGAAGATACCCGAATTTGGGGGCGTCACAGCAAGGCTACGAATATATTCCTCTTAAGTGAGGGAATCGAACCGTACGATTCCTTGTAGTACTAAGTGACTTTATTTATAAAATAACATAATAGATAAAATATTGTTATATATTATCTGAGTTAAACAAGCATATTTGTTGTATCAGTTTGTGCTTAACTGATTTAATTATTATACTTGATAAATATTGTTTAAATTAATTTATTCTTTGTATATGTAAGTATTGAAACATAAAATCATTCATATAATACTTGATAAAGAATTTCTAAAAAAATCATTTTAATCCATAGAAAAACACTCTTTATTCTAAAGAATACATAATTCTTTATAAATTGCATTAACATTATTTATCTACTTTTACGTAAGCATCTTTGAGCATAAGCTAAAACTTACTTATCTCGATTATTCAATAAGTATTTTTAACTCAAAACATAAAAGTTATTTAAACTTTTATAACTGTGCATAAATTACATATTTGCTTACTCAAAAGCATTATTTAAATATAAATTACTATCTGCTTACAAAGAAGCATATTTTCTCAAGTATAAAAGTCTTTGAACTTTTATAAATATATTTGCTCTTTAATTGATATCTGCTTATTTAAGAAGCATCTATCTATACTAAATTCCTATCTGCTTATTTGAGAAGCACATTGTTGTAAAATCATTTGTAAAAAGAGAAAAGGTTAGAGTTAGTTTATTTTATGTACCTGTGAGAAAGACGAGTAATTCTTCTACCAAGACCAAGGTCTTAGAGAGGTCAGTGGGAAGTTGGGTTTCTAGTGTACTTGTAAGGTGAGGAAGAGGCTGTTGTTTCAAGACTAGATCATAGAATAGAACTGAACTCAAAAGAAGTACAACTAAGCTTGAGGAAGGAGCTGGGAGCTTGCTGTCCAAGATAGATTAGTTGGGAACAGTTGGAAGTTTGTCTATAAAACTTTGTAAAGGCTTCTCCGCCTGTTGAATGAGTATTTATTACTGATAATAATAGGATTTCAAGTTCCAAGTAGGAACTTGAGACTGGACATAGCAATATACCAGCGGTGGATGTTGTGAACCAGACAAATCTCTGTGCATTGTATGATTGAATTTTTTTTACTGTCTTGCATGCTAATTTCAAAAACTACAAATTAATTATTAAAAAAAATTAAAAAGGCCTAATATAATTTTTTAACATGTAATAATCTATGCAATATAGATTATTATCGGACTTTTAGAGTTAATGATTATAACTTGGATAACGTTATAAAATAATGAATATAAGGTAATGTAAAATGCTTAACACTATGAAAGCATAGTATTAACATTGAATGATCGTTCAAGGCATACAAAAGACTGTATGACTTAGACGATAATGAATAAATCATGAGGTATGGCATTTAGTTTCCAGAAAGCCATAAGGAATAGGAAATCAACTTAACGAACATTATAGTTTTAATGGTTCAGATAAGTTAAGTTTAGGTTGTGGTATAATCGTAATCTTTAATGGTTGACATATGGGAACTGGGCTAAACAATTCTTTCAAAGAGCGGAGGTATATACGAACTAGCAATCGATCTAACTTGTTATGAAAGACAATGTAGATGAGACGGGAAACTAGTCTGTTGGTTATCTGTGGGAACCAATCAGAGTACCATATGGACTACTAGTAGAGACTCAATGTGTGCTAAGTCTTAGAAAAGTTATAAGAAGAAGTTAAGAATGTAAACCATCAAAGATGATGATCGTATGAGTTAAGATATTTTGTATATCGTAACGCCGTAAAATGGTAAAGAAGGATGGTACGTGAACTTATGTTATAAACACAAACCATAAGGAGTAAAGTTAAGTTTAAACCAATGCTTAAGTCAAGTATACGAGTAATTGGTACATGTTATTCCTTATGTGATATATAGGGATAGCGAGGAGCAATTCAGCGTGAACTATAAGCTATAGTTGTGCGTAAGGCAAGTTTCCTAACTTCATTCATGTTTAATAGGAATGTTAGTTTCTTAAACTTCTCAGATGTTGAACATGAAAAGTTTTATCTATGTGCAAATGTGTGATATTTGTACAAAGTGGTAGAATGTATGAGGACTTGTGCCACAATTTTACTACTTCGGTGTTTCTATGAGATGAACAGTTCTGTGATTAAACTGTTCAATATGAAAATGTTATGTGTATACATGAACCGTTATTGTTAAGTATGTGCTAATGATTCTAGACGAATAAAATGTGTATGAAAAAGGTAGAAGAATGAAAGTTGTTAGTTCCCAGTAGGCACACAATAGATCTAGAAGGGGGGGTTGAATAGATCTTTTTATTTTCAAATATTTTCCTCTTTTATTTTGTATTGCTAATGAATTAGCATATGACAAACATAACAATCTTTTCAAGCACAGCGGAATAAGTAAAAGATCCCCTTCATTGATATATTCGTAATCATACATACATTGTTCTTAGAGTTAGTTTAGTGGTAAGTAGTTAATGCATATATAGCAATTATAGCAGTTAAGTACATAATGTAAATGATAAAAAGTAAAAGACACAAGGGATTTTAAGTAGTTTAGAGACGCAAGCTCCTAATCCACTCTTCTGTTTTCAACTAGCAGGATTTCCACTAAGGAAGGGCAGCACCCTGAATCACTTAGATTCCTTCAAAGCCAGTAGCCTTGGAACTTCAGTTCACTAAGAACTCTTCAAGGCTAGCAGCCTTGGAACTCCTCTAGTTCCCTAGGAACTCTTCAATCCCAGCAAGCTTGGAACTTCATTTAGTCCCGCCGGACAAGGACCCCTCAGGCCCTGGCTTCTTGTTGTTGTTGATGTTGTTGTTATTGGTTGGAGGTGTTGCTAAGATGTCCTTTAAGCTCTTCATCTCTGAATGCTTAGCAGCTTGACATGATCATCCTTGAGGTGCAGTTGAGTGTTGCATGATGCTCAGCTTCTTCAGATACTCAACCACTTCTGATGATCCCTTATTGAACTGCAGTGAAGATCATTCTTCTTGATACTTGATGGCTGCACATGATGAGTTTCTAAGATGACTGTAAGCTCTTTTGTTAGGTACTTAGATACTTTCTTATGCTTGACATCATGATGATGTTGATGATCTTCTTCCTTAATAATGGACTTGCTAAGATGACTGCAAGATCTTTTCTCTGGTACTTAGAGTCTTCCCATGATAGACATTAAGATGACATTGATGTTCTTCTTTCTCTTGGCAGTTCAGAACACTCTTCTTGTAGTAGAACTCTCACTTCTACATCGTAGAACTCTCACTTCTACTTCTTACTCTGTTTATCTCCAAGTGTTCTTGGTGGATCGTAGAGTGAGCTTTCGGACCTTCATTAGTCACTCACTATTTTACGTTATTTGATCAGTCCACCATCTCTCCAACATGAGCAACTTCAGCAACCTTTGATCCTTGAAGCTCTTGTTAATTTATACTCCTTCACAATCTTCCCGTTGGAATGTAGCCGTTAGGAGCTATTTGAATTGCTTCGCAGATCTAAAGTTGTTTGGTGTAGACTGTAGATGTGACATGACATCTCCTTTATGACTTTTTGACACTGCAGTCTACTGTTTCACCTACCCTATCAGAGATGTCACTTTGATGTCTCGGGCAGGTAGTCGACTTTATTTCCTCCTTCTGATTTCTCGATCAGAGGTTGTCCTTTTGTATCGATGCTCTAAATAATCTCTGTTCGAATATCAATCTTCATATTAAACCGTTGCCAATGCTTCAATCTCCAGTTGACCGAACTCTACGATTCTGATGCATATCTTCTTGGACCTGATCGTAGTGTCTTTTTGAATGTTACTTATTGACATGTAGAGACAACACTACGATCTTGAAGAGTGTTTATTGGATCTTCAATGTAGAACACCTCTTCCTTCTCTTGTGCAGTGCTTCAACACTTCTGTTTGCCTTGACCGCTCACGAATCATCGATGGCTTGACTCTTGTTACGCCCCTTCTGAATAGCAAGACACTTCAGATTTGTGGCATGCCCAGCTCGCTTTCTCCTTGTGATCTCTCATTCAATTATCATCAATGGACTGACCCGATGCTTAATCACTTTAGCCTTCTTCTTCATAAGCTGACAAGTATCTCTGTGTACACTCCATTAGTTCCTTCTTTGTTTGGTAAACATTACGATCCTAGTTAATCCCAAGATCGTTGTCTCCTATTCACTAGACAACTATCGCACTTTGCGACTTTCCTGACTTTCCTTATCAAGTCTTCTTATCATCTTCTTGTGAAGACTTCATCTGAATGGAAGACTTCAATCTGGATCTTGAATGGCTTCCCAACTTAATCTTCTGTTAGCTTGCATGCCATTCCTTGAGTGCTCTCTAGTTTCCTTCAGGTGGGATGTATCTCTACAGCTCAAACTAGAGGCTTCATACTTTGGATATTCTGGGAGTACTCATTTGTTGAGAATCGTGTTTGCTCTATGATTCTGCCTTGGCATTGTGAGCACATCTATTGAGGCCTTAATTATGTACTCTACGATTCGGCTTTGCAGACACTACGACTCTGAGATCAGATCTTGACACTCTACGATTTCTGTCGTTATGCTTGTTGTCTTCATCTGATCTTGCTCGACTACGATCTCTGCCTCTGATATGATCAGTAGACTCTACGACTCCTAGTGTAGTCTACAATTCTTGATTTGGCTTTGACAGATGCTCGATCGGCTCGTAGACATGATGTCTCTATGATTCTGAACATGACTTCCTCAGCAGACTACGGCTCGAGGAAGTTCTTCTCGACACACTACGATCCTTCCTCGTCTCTACTAGCAGTCTACGAACTCCGAGATCTACTATCTTGCAGACTACGATTCTTACTTGATAGCTCTCGAGTTTTCCTTGACTCTCCTGGAAGACTACGATTTCTAGTGCAAAGCGACAAGCTCTCTATTACATTATCAGATCAACCTAACAAGCTTATCTATTTATAGTTATAGTCCTAAATCGTTTTTCTTTTAAGGACTTTACAAAGCTTTTTTTGCTTATGTAGGATTAACCTAACACATTTGATCAATTCATTCTAAGTCGTTGTACATATGTTTCTATTATCTATCAAAGGACTTTAAAGCTTTTCTTAATGCAAGCATACTTGCATATTCATTCATATATGTCATAATCAAATCATATATAAATAGGAATATCATTCACATGTTTATTCCTGACAATATCCCCCTATTTGATTATGACAAAAACAATAAGTGCATATACATGTTATGAATGAATCTTATATACAGTGAGGAGCTGTATTTCTAAAAAAGATAATCATGAATGTCATTTTATAATGATATGGAATTTTATAAGCTATGACCCTTTTACATCCTTGTTCCAGAACATACCTAACTACTTAGAGATCTACCTCTTTGGCTTCTTATATATTTCCAAGATGTTTGTTGATCAGCTACTCATCTGCTTAGTCTTTTTGCTCCTGCTCCCCCTGGGATGGTTACTCCATTTCTTTTCTCTGCTCCCCCTCAAACTCATGATCTTCCTCTTTATTTGCCTCCCCCTCAAATTCTCTATTCATAGGAATACCATCATTTGGCTCCCCCTCAGATGATGATTCAGCTTCTGCAGCTGCTATCTTCTTCTTTGCCTTTCTCTTGGCCTTCTTGTTTTCTTTTCTTCTGTTCTCCTTGTTCTTCCTTGAATGCCTCTTTCTATGCCTCTTTTTCTCCCCCTTTTTATCATTAATCACTTATGAAAACTGCTCCATGTTGGACATAAGTTGTTCCATCAGGTAAGATGAGTTTCCAACCTCAATCTTGAAATCTCGTTAGCTCAGCTCAAGTTGTAGAGAGAAAGACTGATTTAGATTGTCAATCTTGTTAGAGAGGGCTTGGATTTTCTCTTCATTAGCCTTCTATGCTCGTAGAGCTTCTGCCTTCTGATCATTCATAGCCTTCAAATAGATTTGATCTCTCTCTTTTAATAACCCGATATTTTCTATATAAATAAATAAGAAATTTTGCATATAATTTTTTTTTTTTTTTAATTTTAATGATGAATATGTGTCAAGTAATGTATGATAAATAAAATATATTTATTACCTATAAATAATTTCAAATAATTTTATTTTTAATTATTAATCATTATAAATTATATTCTTATAATAATTAATTTTTGTAAGTAGAAAATGTTTTTATTAATTATTTTCATGAAAAAACATGATTTTATATTATTTAAATAATATATGAAATGATTATTAGAATTATAATAATAAATATTTTATTATATGAATTTGTTCGTAATATTTAAGTTAATTATTTTAGCTTAATTATTGATGTTGTATATGAAAGATAAATCGATATGGAATCCAAACCCTAAATTTGGGTTTTGATCAAGGGATGAGAATAATAATATAATATTAATTATATTTTTTATTTTTTCAATATAAATATATATTGTAAATGTGTGTGATCGATAATGGTGGGCCAAATATGGTAAATTATGTCATAACCCTCATATCGTGTTATTAAACCCTAATTGTTAAACTCTTGCATGAGTTCGAGACTGTAGTAATAATTGTGTTATATGAATTTTACTCATATTATATAATTTCGTAATTAGGAAAAACCCTAATTATTATTTGAAAACCCTAATTTGCTAAAATTAGAAACCCTAATTACTATTTTTTAGTAAATTATAATGATAATTAGAAAACCCTAATTATTAATTTGGGAACCCTAATGATGTTAAGGAACCCTAATTATTTAAACCCTAATTTTCTATTAAAAACCCTAATTTTATTAAAACCCTAATTTTAATTAGTGTGTTTAAAATTAAAATTTTATTACACTTTAATTTTTAATTTTCCAAACCCTAGAAATTATTTGGGAAACTTTAAGATGTAAAATCTAGTGATTAAACCCTAGATTCAAGCACCTTGGACAAGAATACCCTTAAATTAAAAAAAAAATTACCAAAATACCCTTTTTCTCCCATTTGTTGAATTATTGCTAGCCAAATCTTATCAAAATCTTGCCAAATCCCCTACCCTACCTACCTACCTAGCTACTATACACATTACATGATCATCATCATTCAATCATCACATATTACAAATTCATCAGATCATTCATCATTATAATTTAAGAGAGAGAAAAAAAAATTTTTTGCCTAAATTGTTCACAAATACACTAGCCATATTCTCTCAAGACTCAAACCCACGAAAATTAGTAGTGTTAGATCACCACAAAAAGCAGCCCCACGAAATCCACAAACAATCAAATCAAAAGATAGAAATCAAAATTTGTTCAAAAAAGAGGTAAAAACCCTAAATTAGAAAATCTGATCTTCAAGATCATGTTAGATGTTATGATTTTTTGTTAAAACATGTTGTATGTAGTGTATATATAATGATCCGGGTTGCTAGATGTTAGATCCATAACATCTAGAGGCTCTCAAAATTGAAGATTTTTTTAAATCGAAAAAAATTTGAAAATGAGGGTCCGACAACGAATGTCGTGTCCCACATATCTCTCTTCTCGATTATGTTTTTTTTTTTTTTTTTAAGTTGTTATTTATATAGTAGATGTAATGTGTGTCTTTAATCTACAAAAAAGAATCAAATTCCATCATTTGATTATAGATTAAAAGTTATTTATAATCAAAGTCAAAATTGACCAAAATCGACCGACTTTTTCTTTAAAAACCCGTTAAAGCAAGAAAAAAATTCCGACAAGAGTTTGTTCATGGCTTTGATCTTCTGATCCCAATTTTTTTTTATGTTTGTTTTTTTAGTTAATATTATATATTATGATATTCTATGATTCCATGGCTTTATATCGTAAATAATCAATGTAAAATCATCAAAAAGTGGTCAAAGTAGGTCACTCAGTTCATTTATTTCATTATTTAAGATTTTTTGGAAAACCCGTAAATGTTTAGAAAAAGCTTTATTTTCGATGTTTACTTTCGATCGATTTGATCTTTTTGATTTATTGATGTTATGTGATGATTTGTTGTGATATTATTTATATTATATGTTACACATCGAATATTATTATCGTATCATTAAATCACAAAAACATCAAAAATTATGTAAGTATAAGAATTAAAAAGAAATGAGTAGTCGAATCGAAGTTCTTTCATTTCGGAAACCTGAAAAAAAACGAAGAAAAAAAACAAACGATTTCGCTTTTAGATCTTTTTTTGTTGTTGTTGTTGTTGTGATTGATGTTTTGTTTATAGTATTACATTATTACATTAGTCTACATACATATTCATGATCATATAGACAATATCAACATCACATCATATCCAAATCGAATAAAAAAAAATTGACCTACCTAAATTTCGTATTAATTTTCTGTTCATGAAGAAGAATAACCAACAATTACATTGTATATCTCTGTAATGTAATACTTATTATATATTATAATTTTTAAATTTTATTATTAATTAAATTAAATAAATAAAAAAAATAGTAGTAAAATTATTAAAAATACAAATAAATTATTAAAAAAATTTTTAAAATCCAAAAATTAGTTTTTAATTATTTTAAGTATATTTCATAAATATTTAATATTTTTGGAATATAAAAAAAATTTAATTTATTTAAGTATAATATTAAATAAATAATTTAAAAAATGATTTTAATAAAAAAAATTTTTAAAAATATATTATGATATAAAAAAAATATTTTAAGTTATTTTCTATAATTTTTAATATTTTATGATGATTTTCATTAATAATTATATATATTAATGATAATTAAGTTATTTAATAAATGATATTAAATAAATGATGAAAAATAGAATTAATGATATTAAAATTTATATAAAAATAATTTAAGTATTATAAAAATATTTTAAGTTATAAAATATAACTTTTGATATTTTTTAAAAAAAATTTCATTAATATATTTAATATTAATGATATTAGATTTATTTAATAATTATATTAAATAAATAATTTAAAAAAATGATTTTAATATTAGAAAATTATTTTAAATGAAAATAAAGTGTTTAAAGATATTTTAAGTTATAAAATATAACTTTTAATATTTAAAGGATAATTTCATTAATAATTTAATATTAATAATATTAATTTAATATTAATAATATTAAATTTATTTAATAATTATATTAAATAAATAGTTTTAAAATGGTTTTATTAATTTAAAAATCATTTAAAAAGGATATAAATGAATTAAAAATATTTTAAGTTATAATTAATGACTTTTAATATTTGATAAATAATACATATTAATATTTAAATATTAATGGTAATTATTTAAAAATGATTTTAAATGTTTTAAAAATCATTTAAGGGTAATATTAATACTTTAAAAATATTTTGAGTTATTATAAATAACTTTAATATTTTGGCAATGGTTTCATTAATAGTTTAATATTAATTAAATATTAATGATAATAGAATTAATTAATATTTAAATCATTTAATAATGATTTCAATGTTTGAAAAATTCATGATAAATTATAATAATTATTTAAAAATTATTATAAGGCTATGAAAAAATAATATGACCGATATTTAAAATATCTAAACGAATATTGAACTACACGATAGAGTTTTAGACTCGATAATTACCCGATAAAGTCGCTTGAGACAATCAAAATATTTCGTAAATTGATCTGGACTTAGATAAATTGACTAGATATGTGTTTATTTATGATTCAATGATTGTTAAACATATGTGATAATGTGATTAGGTTATGTGTTGAATCGCAAAATAGCAAAGATATGTGTTATGATATATTATTCTAATCGAACGAATGATCTTATTATTGATAGGTCTTATATAAAAGATAATCTAAGTCAATTATAAAAAATAAAAAGTATCTAAACCTTATGCACTACTTTTTATTTCGTAACAGTATATCATGTTATGTAAGTTTCCTAAACTTACTCCAATTATTATTGAGCAAGTATCCTAACTATTCTTTATATTGTGCAAGTATCCTACTTTTTATTTACTTTATGCAATGGACATGAGTAAGAAAGTTTCGTAATTATATTATTATTATGCGCGATTATTAACTCTATTATTATTGATTATGTATCCAATCTTTGTATTCATACAAGTTCTTACATTATCCGATCATTGTATTATCAGATATTATATATTTATTTATTATGTCGTTAATTCTATATATAGGTTGATACAAGTGTCCCCACTTGGATAACCATTGATTTAATCATATGTTGATACATACTTATTGATTTCAAGTATGTATACGCTGACTTAAAAGTCGCCTAAGCTATTTGATTCAATTTAGACATATAAAAAAATATTGTTGAACAAGATAGAACGTTATTGTATCCAACCAGATTGTTTTGGTTTGATTCCCGACTAAGTATGAACATCCCAATATGGGAAAAACTTTTGTGCACCTAAGGTGGATAGAGTGAACGATAATATCGTTCTTGCATGTAGTATTGATCAATACAGGGGCATAACAGGTCGATCACCCCCCGCGTGCTCGTAAGTTATGACGGTTTGATGATGAATTTCTGCTTAACCTTTTCAAAATATAAAATGTTCATAGTATGTCAATTAATCTCCGCTTTATAGTCATAATACGTAGTTTCAAAAATTTGATATGAAAGTGATATGTTGTTATTATTATTTCAAATTTACTTCACAACTGTTGATTCGTTGTGAGAGTGTCTTTTTTTCAAGAAAACATTTAATTCTTTCAAATAATATATATTGTTGTTATTACTTGTTGGGGCAATCAAATGCTCATTCTTGCTTTAAATTTAAATGTTTTCAAGTAAAGTATGATCAACCGTAAGGCTTCAAAAAAAGAACAAGGGGAAAGGAAAGCTGTTCGAATGAGATTTATAATATTCTGTGTAATAGTTAAAGTTTATTAAGACAATGATACTTATTATCTATGATGTAATGAATGTTTAAAGGTCTCGTACCTGGGAGTAAACTTTGATGCATATGTAAATTAAGTTTGAATTTTATATTATTGTTATTATTATTATTATTATTATTCAGCTTATAGAAATGGTATCGTGAAGCACCGAGTTCGGGTTTCAAGTACCCGATTTGGGGCGTCACAAGTTGGTATCAAAGCTTTAGGGTTAGAAACCTTAGGTGGGATCAGACCTTAGGCTATAACCTTAGAACAGAGGGAAACGTTGAAAATACAAATAACTCATATAGAGTTTAAAAGGAGATGAATTGAATAAATTCATCGTTAAACAAAATAAAAGATAACTCTTATAAAATTATTGTTTGTGTGTATATATACTATACTAATCAAGATAAGTTATGTGTAGATGTCGTCGTGGAAAAGAATTAGGATACTCTCTCGATCGTAAAGAAGGAGCCAATATCAAAGCCAAAAGTCAAATAGAGGCTCATAGTGCATGCACCAACCTTGATGAGGTGGTGGTATTGGAAAACGTAGTACCGCATCCGAAATGGTGGAACTAACAGATAGTGATTCGACACACTAAAGTTGAGCCGATCAAGCATCAACTAAGTACAGTAATCTGAAGAACAAGGTTTCTTCTCTAGAAAAGTCA
Source organism: Panax quinquefolius (assembly GCA_020205615.1). NCBI lineage: Eukaryota > Viridiplantae > Streptophyta > Magnoliopsida > Apiales > Araliaceae > Panax > Panax quinquefolius. The sequence continues at coordinate 23,216,964 of CM035170.1, read as the reverse complement.
TGGGAAATAGAAAAGCTACTAAATAACCAATTGCGAAAGGCGTTAATAGAAACTATGGAAGAACAAGATAAGCTTAAAATCCAAATTGATCAAATGGGAGCCGAAGCAACAAATCGTGCACAAGAAGAAGAAGAAAAAAGAAAAAGGAAAAAGAAAGAAAAAAGAAGACTGACTTAGGAAATAGTAGTAGGATTAGTAGTTGATTATGTATTATTATGTATGTTTGATAATGTAATGTAATGTGTAATGTAATATTCTCAAACTTTTGTATAAGTTATTACAATGAATTCCACTTTTGTGGTCACAAAGGGATAGCAGATGATAAAGTGTTATGTTATGTAAAAACTTTGAATTAATGAATACGAATCTATGTTTCATTAATGGAATAAGTTTTAGATAAAACTTTGTGTTACATGTTAAACTTATACAATAAGGTTTAGAATGTAAGTTAAATTTTTATGATTTTATGTAATCGAGATAATGCCGCCAAGACGTCAAACACGAAATCAAAGGGCGTAAGAATCATCAACAACAACGCCGAGGGACAACAAAGAAGACCCCCAATGCAAAAACTTTTGCAAACATGGTAGCTCAAAGCATGCAAAGCAGGAATACCAAATGCATTAGGGAACCCAACCCAGCATAATCGCTGCAAAACTTTAAAGACTTCAAGGCAAGAGACCACCGAATTGGGGAACAAATGACCCTATAGAAGCCCAGACACATGGGTTAACGAGATAGAAAAGGCGTTCGTAGTTGCTAGGGTAGATGAGGGGCAAAAGACCTCTTTTGGCAACTATATGATGAAAGGGGAGGCTAACTTTTGGTGGGAAGCAAATCAAACTAGGGCAGGAGAGGGAGTAGTTACTTGGGCTAGGTTTAAGACTTTATTTTTTTAAAACTACCTCTCACTAGCATGCATGCTAGGATGGAGGAGGTAAATTTTCTGGAGTTAAAGCAGATAACATGACTGCTATGAGTAGTATGCCGCAAAGTTTAATGAGTTGGCTAGGTTCGCTCCGCATCAAGTTGATACAGAGGCTAGGAAGGCAAGAAGGTTCGAGCTGGGATTAAAACCCTGGCTCTACAACAAGGTGGCAGTGTTGCAAATCAATACTTTTTACAAAAGACTCATGGAAAAGGCTATCATAGCCGAGGAGGGGAGTGAGGCCATGCCTCTACTACAACAAGGAGAAGAAGAACAAAAAGGCAAGGTCAGGAGTTGTGAAAGGTGGAAACTAATAGTGGGAATAGGGGTGAGAAAAGAAAGGGAATTTTTTTTGGAATGTTCAGTGAAACAGAAGGTGTGAAGAAGCAGATAGTTCAAAGGTGGGAATTGTGGGAAGAATCACTCTGGTGAGTGTCTCAAGGGTAAGTTTGTATGTTACAAGTGCGCAGGAGGGGAGGGTATCTCTCCCCCAACCGCCCCAACCCAAGGATGAACAATGGGTGTTTTCTATGTGGATCGATGAACATATAAGGTGAGGGATTGTCCAAAGAGGAAAATGGAGGCAGGGGGAGTAACCACGGAAAAGGAAAGCGGGACTACGGCAATCACAGACCGACTTCAACCAACAACAAACAACCGCAACCGCATGAGTCTTCAATATATGACGGTCCGTGATATCATGGCAAATTGGAAATGGAACTCCGTATTATTCAATAACTTTTATTTTCGTGTATATATATATGATTTTCCTTTATATAGCAAATTATTTTATAAATAAATTTTGAGGAGGAATTTGAGTTCTTTTAGAAATCAAATTTCCGCTTAATCGAAAAGATAAGCTTTATATGAATAGTTAAAGATTTGTTCGATCAAATATGATCGAGATCTACTTGCAATGATTGTGTATGCTATGTACCCTTGTATTGTATGTATGAGTTTTAAAACTATGATTCCGGGGACTAATCCTTATAAGGGAGGGTGAATGTAATAACCCGATATTTTCTATATAAAATAAATAAGAAATTTTTTATATAATTTTTTTTTTATTTTAATGATTTAATATGTGAATAAGTAATGTGTATGTATATATGTGTGATAAATAAAATATATTTATTACCTAATAATTTCAAATAATTTTATTTTAGAATTATTAATCATTATAAATTATATTCTTATAATAATTAATTTTTGTAGTAAAAATGTTTTTATTAATTATTTTCCATGAAAAATATGATTTTATATTATTTAAATAATATATGAAATGATTATTAGAATTATAATAATAAATATTTTATTATATGAATTTTTCGTTCGTATTATTTAAGTTAATTATTTTAACTTAATTATTAATGTTGTATATGAAAATAAATCGATATGGAATCCAAACCCTAAATTTGGATTTTGATCAAGGATGAGAATAATAATATAATATTAATTATATTTTATTTTTTTAGTGCTATAAATATGTAATCATAAATGTGTATGATCGATAATGGTGGGCCAAATATATAAATTATGTATAACCCTATATCGTATTATTATTAAACCTAATTGTTAAACTCTTGCTTATGAGTTCGAGACTACGTAGTAAATTGTGTTATATGAATTTTATTGTGTATTATATAATTTCTATAATTAGAAAAACCCTAATTATTATTTGAAAACCCTAATTTGCTAAAATTAGAAACCCTAATTATTATTTTTAGTAAATTATAATGATAATTAGGAAACCCTAATTGTTAATTTGGGAACCCTAATGATATTAAGGAACCCTAATTATTTAAACCCTAATTTTCTATTAAAAACCCTAATTTCTTATACATCACCCATCTTGAGTCGCCAGATACATGGTACAATTCAAATACAACTTAATAATACAACTGTCAGTAAATACGACAAAAAAAAAAACCGTGAGTTTGAATACAAATATTGTCTACTAGAGAGTATACAAAACTCAAAAGGAGTCCTCATTACATTTATTATCACACTATTTCATGTAATAAAAAGGACTACTAATGCACTATCTAGACCATCACCCGCTCCCCGACTCCGTCTCCAAATTATATTCTCATTTCCTCAAGAGAACAAAGAAAGAAAGGGTGAGCTCAACTAGCCCAAGAAGAAATATTATGACTAAGATAATGCGTAATAAATTATCATTAGCCTTCAAACAAAAGTTAAACCGATAAAATATAACAAACATCAAGTTTAATCAAGCATGAACAAGCAATCCATTAAAAGAGTCAAGTAGAGAATAAAATCTACTATCTTTTATGATTTAAAAGGTTTTTCATCACTTTTATCACTGAGACTCAGCTTAATAAATAATCCACATCATCGAATCACCCCTGCACTACGACCCAAGGATATTCTTTAGTATCACGACCACAATTATCCATGCACTACGGGCCAAGAATATTTGTGTATTCATTAATGGTCATGATCATGCCAACAACCATCATCAATGCACATCACGCACGGGCAACGAGGACTTTTACCACATCATTTGTAACATTACTACCATGATTACACCGAATAATCCTCTCGTCATAATCATACCAAGTCCATCTATGCACCATGTGCCACATGTATGACTTTCAAAAAATATAAATATGAGGATGATGACAATGATATAAGAATTCAATAAAACAAGTTCAAGAATTAATTTATCCAAGAACCAATAACGCCCAAATTGTCAACATGATACCGCTTTGTAGAGTAAAATTCAAGAATGCTCAAGAATATTTCCATGAAAAGATATCGATGAAGCGCAATATCAAGGATATTCCACTAATTTCATGGAGTATAGAAGTCAAAACTTTAACCAACCGAGTATAATAAAGAATGGAATAACAAAAGAAATCACCATGCATGCGGATATTGATGTATGTGTTATTCCAATGTAATAATAAATAATAACGAACCAAAATCAAAGTAAATTGCACCATTCAAGATGTTCCAATGTAATAATAAAGAATGGAATAACAATGTAAATCACCATGCATGCAAATCACCATGATGATGTGCATATGATTATTCCAATGTTATTCCAATAATATAATAAGATTTTAATGTCCCAAGTCCAAAACGCACGCATGTCCAATGTATATATATTAATAATAATAAAGATATTTAAATGTAGTCCCAAGTCCCACGCATGCATGTGATATTCCAATGTAATAATAAAGATTTTAATCAGTCCCAAAGAAAAACGCATGCATGTGATATAATGTAATAAAAGAATGAATAATAAAGAATGTCACCAAGTATAGGTAGTATACACAGATATAAAAGTTATTCCAATGTAATAATAAAGAATGGAATAATATAAGTTCTCTTCTCTGAATACAAAAAAAATAACAATTTCCTTACGAACAAACAAAAATAATATTCCCTACCTTAAGAAGAAGAATAATTCGATATATAAGTAATATATAAGTAGTAGTAGTTTTATCTTCTTCTCTCTCTCTATAGTTATCTCTCTAGTTTCAAAGAAATTCGTAAGAAAATAATGAAGGAAATGAGCTTTATTTATAGAAAAAATGGATCGATATAAGAATTAACTATAACTCAATTTAACTCTGATTTATTTTATTTACTTTAATCTGACTTTCATATTTAAAGCAAAATCTTTTAAATAAAATATAATATATTCTATTTATAATATAATAAAATAATAACTTTATAAAAATTTTACTAAAACACTATGCAAATACTATAAAACACAATGCAAAACACTAATAAAATATATATATATAATATATATAATAAAATATATAACTATATATAAAAGTATTCTATATTATATAAAATATTTTATTTTATATAAAAAAACACTATAATATATACATAATATAAATATAAAATATAATATATTATATATATATAATAACTATATAAAATTTATATAATATATATATATATATAAAATTTTTATTATTATTATTAATAATAATAAAAAAAATATCGAAAATAATACCAACAAAACCGAATCATTTATCACGTAAGCATCAATAATTAATACCGTGCTACTATGCAACCACGCCAGACATCGCATTTCTTTTAACACCGGTGTTTCAACAATAATAATAACAGTAAAACTTCCGCCGTTATTTTCATAAAGTATTTTTTTCGCTTTTCAATCCGACAATAATTCCGCTAGGGGTCCACCAATGATTGTGTCATTGTATTTAATATTCCCCGTTAAAACGAATATTCCCCACCAATCGAATATTATATAACAACTCATGCATTTTGCTTTTTGCAAAATTTATAAATATTACCCACAACTATAACATTATATCAATTTCACTCCATAATATTCAAAAAATAATATTTATAGAAAATTCATCTTTATTCAAAAAGTCAGGGGTTTTACAATCTCCCTTCTTGAAATTTCTCCTCAAAATTAGGGTACGACTGTATATATCAAGAGAGTAAGGATACCTTGATTTCATTTCGCATTCTAACTCCCAAGTCATTTCCTCAACATCGTGGTTTCTCCACAAAACTTCGACTTGAGGTATAACCTCGAGCGTAGAATATGTTCCTTCTTCTATCCAAGATTTGAACAGAACCTCTTCATACGCCAAATCTTCCGCTATTTCGTCCTGGCTTCTAACTCAATAATGTGGTTCGGTCTTCCACATATTTACGTAATATGGATATGTGAAAAACGCATGAACACGAGACATACTTCACAGCAGAAAAGCGAGTCTATAGCCACAGCCTCCTACTCGATCGAGGAGGATTAAAATGGGCCAATGAATCGAGGATCGAGCTTTCTCTCTTTCCAAATCTCAGAATCCTTTCCATGGAGCAACACGTAATAACACACACATGATCTCCTATATCGAATTCCACGCCCTTTCGATGAAGATCAAGATAACTCTTTTGTCGATCTTGTGAGGTTTTTATACGCTCATTTGATCGCTTTGAATCTTTTCAGTAGTCATACGCACTCAACTCCGGCCCCAACAACGCTGCTTCACCCACCTCATCCCAAAGATACCGAGAACGACACTTTCTTCCATACAACGCTCAATGGAGCCATGCCAATACTTGCTTGATAACCGTTGTTGTAGAGAAAACTCCACCAATGGTAAGAACTTGTCCCAACTTCCTCAAGTCAAGGACACAGTAGTCTTAATAGATCTTCAAGAGTTTGAATAGTCCTCTCCGATCGCCCGTCCGTCTCGAGGATGATATATGCCGAAGCTAAATCAGAAATCGCGCTCATATAGCTTTTTTAAACTAACCCAAAATCGTGAAGTGAATCTTCGGTCTCGATCGTAAACTATGGATACCGCATACCATGCAATCTTACAACCTCGCTTATGTATATACGAGCAAGACGCTCAAGTGTATAAGTTTCTCAGATTTGGTAAGAAATGAGCAGACTTGGTCAATCTATCAACAATGACCCAAATCGCATCTATACCTTGAGAAACCTTGGGAAGACCAAGAATCGAAATCCATGGTAATGTGCTCCCACTTCCATTCTAGAATTTCAAGTGGTTGCAATGGACCTTTTGGTACTTGATGTCTGCGCCTTTAACTCGCTGACACGTTAGACACCTTTTGAGATAAACAACGCTATCTCTCTCTTCTTCATATCGCTCCACCAAAATGTATGTATTTAAGATCATGATACATTTTGGTACTCCCAGTGATGGATTGCAAACGGTGTGTTGTGCGCCCCATCATGATTTTATACTTTAAATCGTGGTCGTTAGAACACAAAGTCCGGAGTCGACTCAAGTATTCCTTCTTCATCGATTCTTGCTTCCCAAGATAGCAGACTTCTTCTTGCACTTTCTTCCTCATACGACATCACCCCAGTGTCCGTAGAGTTCGAGCAAAACTTTTAACTTTATCAATTAAAGCCTGGCTCTACTCAGATATTCGCCATCATCACATGGGTCCCTCGAGTCTTTAACTCTATCTCCATCCTTTGCAAGTCACACAAAATGGGCTCATATTGACAATATCGCATTCAGACTCGACATATGATCTTCTACTCAATGCGCCACCTACCACGCTCGCTTTTTCCAGATGGTATCGATGGTATGATCATAATCTTTCAATAGCTTCAAGCCAACGCCGTCATTGTCGTGTGTCGAGTTCCTTTTGAGAAGAAATATTTGAGGCTTTTTACGATCCGTAAAGATCTCCACTTTCTCCCCATACAAGTAATGCCTCCAAATCTTTAGTGCGAAGACAACAAATGCTAACTCTAGATCATGAGTAGGATAATTCCTCTCATATTCTTTTTGAGTTGTCGTGAGGCATAGGCTATGACTTTCCCATGTCAGATGAGAACACATCCTAACCCTTTGCCCAAGCATCATCAGAGATGACAAATCCTCCCTCCCGTATGGTATTGTCGTAACAAAATAAATGAGTCTCCTCTCGAGTTCTTGAAAACTCTTCTCACATTCCTCGCCCCAACCGAACTTTCAGATCTTTCGAGTCACCGAAGTTAGTGGAGTAGCGATTCGAGAAAACCCTTCACGAAATCTCCGATAATAACCAAATAAAAACGAGAAAGCTACGATTTCTCACATCGATTTAGGTTGCTCCCAAATTTTTTCAATAGCTCAATCTTTGGGGTCAATGATATTCCATGACTTGATACCACGTGCCCAAGGAATGCTACTTCTCAAGCCGTAACTCGATTTCTTCAACTCTCGCATAAAGCTTATATTCACGGGTTTTTTGAGTATCACCTCAAGTGTTGCTTTCATGATCTTCACGGCTTTTTTGAAATAAATAAGGATGTCATCAATAAAGACGACCACAAAGTGATCCAAATATTCCTCAATACTCTGCTCATCATATCCATGAAGGCAAAGAGAGCATTAGTCAATCCAAAGGACATGACTAGGAATTCATAATGCCCGCATCGAGTTCTCAAAGCCGCCTTTTGAATGTCATCTGCTCTCTAATCTTCAATCGGGTGATATCCTAAACGAAGATCAATCTTTGAAAAGAATTTGCCTTGCAACCGGGTCAAACAGTCATCAATACGCGGGTAATGGGTACCTATTTTTTTGATGGTGACATGATTCAACTCCCGAATCATCAATACAAAGTCGCATACTCCCATCTTTCTTTTCACGAATAGTAATGTGAGCACCCCAAAGAGAAGAAGTACTAGGACGATAAAACCAATGTCTAACAATTCCTCGCAGTCGGGTCTTTTTAACTCCTCAAGTTCAATAGAGCCATTCGATATGGGGCTTTGGAAATGGGTTTTGTACCGTGTTCAAGGTCGATACAAAATTCAATTTCACGCCTGGGGTAGGCCAGTAGTTCTTCGTGAAATACGCCAGAAATTCATTAACAATAGAAATATCATTCAAAAAACGACGATTTTTTTTGTTTAGATCCGCGATATGAGCTAAGAAAGCTTTGACATCCGCTTTTCAATAAACGAATAGCTTTATGGCTTGAGATGACAAAGATTGATTTTAATGGTTTGGTCGCTTGAATTCGCATAATAGGTCGGTTAGAATATGAAAGCTAACAACCTTACGAAAAATAATCAATTTTTTTATGATGAGAGTAGTTAACCAATCAATCCCTAGAATCACATCAAATGCAAGTATATTTTTAATGAAATAAGATCGACAGTAAATGTGAGGGTACCGATTTGAACCAAACAAGACTTATAAACAAAGGATGTAATGAAGGTTTCTCCCAACGGAGTTTCAACAGATAAGTCAAAGTCTAATTTCTCCTGAGTCAAATTTAATCGCTGAGCGCAAGTAGAAATAAAAAAAAATGGTAGAACCGTATCAAATAAGGTATAGACTTCAGCTAGAGTTTATGATAAGCTTACCCGTGATGACCTCATTCGTTCCTTTTTTTCGGGAGGTCACAACAAACGCCTCCTCAGACACTACCGGCTTTTGACTTTTTCTCGGGACTACTTTTTTTGGTGCCTCCATCCTAGCTGAACTTGTTTTCTGTGAACGACAAAAAATCGGGCTAGTGTGACCTTCTCTCCACAATTATAACACGCTTTGACGGCATCGCATAGCTTTGACCGATGTGTCCCTCCCTCCGCATTTGAAGCATATACGATAGGTGGTCGCTTCTCCTTCCTTAACAACAACAACTGTGTGTCAGCCGACGCCCTTTCCATCATCATTGAATCTCCTTTTCTTGAATGTCCATTTTACCGCTTTTCCATGATTACCACCAAGTGGTTACCATTTCTTCGCATGTTGATTCCTCCACGCTTGTTGTCACCGCTTTCGACGATCGATACCACCGGTATTTTCATTTCACGCCACCGCTTTTTTTTTCATGTTTGACTCATTATCGCGCCCCAATAATCGAGCCCTATTTACAACATCCGAGTACAAACACACACTTTACGAGAAATAAGATATCGACGATATCTCGCTTTCAAACCTCTTAAAAACATTCGCCATTCGCTCTTCATTATCGAACCAAATGGGATGCAAACCGATAAACTCCGCAAATTTAGCCTCAGATCAGATCATGATACTACCACCATATTGTTTTTGTTCCAATTTGATAAACTCCACTTCTTTCATGTGACGAATACTTTTTGAAAGTACTTGTCGTTGAATAGCTCTTGAACTTCTCCCAAGACATCTTCGAAAGCGGCCAGTCGGGTACGCTTTACGATTCCCCACCAAGAATCGCCTCTCACGCAATACGAAGGTGGGCGAAGGAACCTTTTTGCTCTCTGAGCATCCCAAGACATCAAATATCTTGGTGATCTCGCTTTTATCCATGCTTCCGCCTTTAAGTGGTTTTGGCTCTCCAATAAACTCCGGTGGTCCCAGCCTCGAACTGCTTAATGCGCGGACCGTCCGAGAGTTTCCAAGTGTTTCCACCTACATTTTGGACAGAGCCGCCTCACCGATGTCGCATGAATCGTATAAAGCCTCCTCAACAATCCATCATTCATCATTTGGTCAAGTTGTTGTTTGCATGAGGATTGTCGCCTTCCCCGATGCACATTATCCTCCTCGATTATTGATATGTGGAGACTCAACGGCCTCTTTGTGGCTCCATTGCTATTCTCAACATTCTCTGATGTCATTTTTCAGACATCGCCACAAAACAAAGGTTAATTAACATAACATATATTATATATTATACTATACTCAACCAACCAATTAAAATACAAAATAAAACTTAGTAGGTCATACTAGCTAAGGAATTCCCCCCTCCCTCCTAGTTCTAGTCTCACATCTTAGCCAGTGATCATATCCCTAAGCTTTGATACCAACCGTGACGCCCCCCCAAATTAGGTATACATCACCCATCTCGAGTCGCCAAATACATGGTACGTAATTCAAATACAACTTAATAATACAACAACATGTACAATACAATAAAAAATAAAACTATGAGTTTGAATACAAATATTGTCTTCTAGAGAGTATATAAACTCAAAAGGAGTCCTCATTACATTTATTATCACACTATTTCATGTATTAGGAGGACTACTAATGCACTATCTAGACCATCACTCCGCTCCCCGACTCGCTCCAAATTATATTCTCATTTCCTCAAGAGAACAAAGAAAGAAAGGGTGAGCTCAACTAGCCCAAAGAAGAAATATTATGACTAAGATAATGCGTATAAAATTATCATTAGCCTTTTTAAAAAAGGTTAAACCGATAAAATATAACAAACATCAAGTTTAATCATAATGAAAAACAAGCAATCCATTAAAAGAGTCAAGTAGAGAATAAAATCTACTATCTTTTATGATTTAAAAGGTTTTTCATCACTTTTATCACCGAGACTCAAATTTTAATAAATAATCCACATCATCGAATCACCCCGCACTACTACCAAAGGATATTCTTTAGTATCACGACCACAATTATCCATGCACCACGCACTACCAAGAATATTTGTGTATTCATTAATGGTCATGATCATGCCAACAACTATCCATCAATGCACTACGGGCCAATGAGGACTTTTACCACATCATTTGTAACATTACTACCATGATTACACCGAATAATCCCCAATCGTCATAATCATACCAAGTCCATCTACGCACTACAACCACACCATGACTTTCAAAAAAAATATAAATATGAGGATGATGATGAATGATATAAGAATTCAATAAAAAAAAAGTTCAAGAATTAATTTATCCAAGAACCAATAACGCCCAAATTGTCAACATGATACTTTCAGAGTAAAAAATTCAGAATGCTCGTAAATAATATTTCCATGAAAAAAATATCGATGAAGCGCAAAATATCAAGGATATTCCACTAATTTCATGGAGTATAGAAGTCAAAACTTTAACCAACCGAGTATAATAAAGAATGGAATAACAAAAGAAATCACCATGATGCGCACCATTTGATGATATAAAGTTATTCCAATGTAATAATAAATAATCTAACCAAAATAAATAAAATTCAAAATCGAATAAATGTTCCAATGTAATAATAATAAATGGAATAACAATGTAATCACCAATCACCATGCATGCATTCAATGATGTATGTGTTATTCCAATGTAATACTAATAAGATTTTATCAAAATACATACGCATGCATGTATATGATATTCCAATGTAATAATAATAAAGATTTTAAATCAGTCCCATAATAAAAACGCATGCATGATATTCCAATGTAATAATAAAGAAAATAGATTTTAAAAGATTAATCAGTCCCACAGAAAACGCATGCATGTGATATTCCAAAAAAATAATAAAGAATAATAATAAGAATGTCACCAAGTATAGGTAGCTCAGTCACATATATGTGTTATTCCAATGTAATAATAAAGAATGGAATAAATAAATTCTCTTCATGAATACAAAAGAATAACACCCCTTACGAAAAAACAAATAATATTCCCTACCTTAAGAAGAAGAAGAGTAATCGATATATAAGTAGTATAAGTAGCGTAATAATACTTTTTTTTCTCTATAGTTTATCTCTCTAGTTTCAAAGAATTCGTAAGAAAATAATGAAGGAATGAGCTTCTATTTATAGAAAAAAATGGATCGATAAGAATTAACTCATGAACTAACTAACAGATTGATTTACTTTAATCTGACGGTCCATTTAAAGCAAAAATCTTTTTAAATAAAATATAATATATTCTATTTATAATTCTAATAAAATCTAATAACTTTATAAAAATTTTATAAAAGATTTACTACTATGCAACACTATGCAGCACTATGCAAAACACTATACGCATAATAAAATATAATATATTCTAATTATATATCTAATAAAATAAATAACTTTATAAAAGTATTCTAAATATAAAAAGATTTTACTATATAAAACATATATATAATATTTATGCAACACTATATAATAACATATAATATATTCTATTTATAAATAACTATTATAAAAGTATTCTATTTTATATAAAAAGATTTTCTCATTTTATTACATTAATAATACCAATAAATAAAAACCGAAAGTGACTTATCACGTAAAGCATCAATAATTAATATCACGTAAGTCAATACTATACCGTGCTACTACGCAAACCATCATCAGACATTTTTTTTAACACCGTGTTTCAATGCAGCTAACTTGTAAAACTTCCGCCGTTATTTTCATAAAGTATTTTTGTCGCTTTTCAATCCGACAATAATTCCGCTAGGGGGGTCACCAATGATTGTGCCGCTGTATTTAATAATATTCCCGTTAAAACGAATATTCCCCCACCACCAATCGAATATTATATAACAACTCATGATTTTGCAAAATTTATAAATATTAAAATTTATAACATTATTCAATTTCAATCATAAATTTTCAAAATAATATTCAATCATCTTTATTTACTATTAAATAAATGATTTAAAATGATTTTAATACATGAAAAATCATTTAAAAATATGTTATGATATAAAAAAATATTTTAAGTTATTTTCTATAATTTTTAATATTTTGTGATGATTTTCATTATTAATTAGATATAAATGATGATTAAGTTATTTAATAAAGATATTAAATAAATGATGGAAAATAGAAATAATGAGATAAAAATTATATAAAAATGATTTAGAGATTATAAAAATATTTTAAGTTATAAAATATAACTTTTGATATTTTGTCGTGAAAAATATTAATATTTTAATATTAAGGATATTAGATTTAATTAATAATTATATTAAATAAAGTAATGTTAAAATGATTTTATATTAGAAAAATTATTTTAAGTGAAAATAAAGTGTTTAAAGATATTTTAAGTTATAAAATATAACTTTAAATATTTAAATGATAATTTCATTAATAATTGAATCTTAAAGATATTTATTTAATAATAATGATATTAAATTTATTTAATAATTATATTAAATAAATAGTTTTATTAATTTAAAAATTATTTAAAAAGGATATAAATGAATTAAAAATATTTTAAGTTATAATTAATGACTTTTAATATTTTGATAAATAGAACATTAATACTTAAATATTAATGGTAATTATTTAAAAATGATTTTAAATGTTTAAAAATCATTTAAGGGTAATATTAATACTTTAAAATATTTTGAGTTATTATAAATAACTTTAATATTTTGGCAATGGTTTCATTAATAGTTTAATATTAATTAAATATTAATGATAATAGAATTAGTTAATATTTAAATCATTTAATAATGATTTCAAAGTTGTTTGAAATTATGATAAAGTATAATAATTATTTAAAAATTATTATAAGGTTATGAAAAATAATATGATTGATATTTAAAATATCTAAACGAATATTAAACTACACGATGAGTCTTAGACTCGATATTTACCCGATAAAACCGCTTTCTTCATAATCAGTAATATTTGAGAAATTGATCTGACTTAGATAAATTGACTGATATGTGTCTTGTTTATGATCCAAACGATCATTAAACATATGTGATGTGATGTGATTAGGTTATGTGTTGAATCGCAATTAGCGCGTACTATGTGATATGATATATTATTCTAATCGAACAAATGATCTTATTACTGATAGGTCGATGTATAAAAGATTAATCTAAGTTGCGTTATTGTAAGCAACAGCTCAGGCAAGTATCTAAACCTTATGCACTACTTTTATTTCGTGCAAACAGGTATATCATGTTATGCAAGTTTCCTAAACTTACTCCAATTATTATTGAGCAAGTATCTGAACTATTCTTTATATTGTGCAAGTATCCTACTTTTGTATTTACTTTATGCAATGGACATGAGTAAGAAAGTTTTAATTATATTATTATTGTGCTGATTATTAACTCTATTATTATTGATTATGTATCCAATCTTTGTATTCATACAAGTTCTTACATTATCGATCATCAGATTATTGTATAATTTAGATATTTATTCTGCTCACATCAGATATAGGGTTGTATAAGTGTCCCCACTTGGATAACCATTAGATTTAATCATATGTTGATACATACTTATTAATTTCAAGTATGTATACGTTGACTTAAAAGTCGTCTAAGCTATTTGATTCAGCTAGACATAAAAATATTGTTGAACAAGATAGAACGTTATTGTATCCAACCAGATTGTTTTGGTTCGAATTCCCGACTAAATATGAACATCCCGAATATGGAAAAACTTTTGTGCACCTAAGGTGGATAGAGTGAACGATAATATCGTTCTTGCATGTAGTATTGATCAATACAGGGCATAACAGGTTGATCACCCCCCGTGCCCGTAAGTTATAACGGTTTATAGATGAATTTTGTTTAACCTTTTCGAAAATAGAAAACAATGTTCATAGTATGTTGACTGATCTCCAGTTATAGTCTATACGTAGTTTCAAAGATTACATATAAAAGTGATGTGTTGTTATTATTAGTTCAACTTACTTCACAACTGTTGATTCGTTGTAGAAGTGTCTTTCAAAGAAAACATTTAATTCTTTCTTCTAATATATATTGTTGTCATTACTTGCTGGGCAATCCAATGCTCATTCTTGCTTTAAATTTAAATGTTTTCGCTAAGTATGATCAACCGTAAGGTTCGAAAGCAAGAACAAGGGAAAGGAAAGTTGTTCAATGAGATTTATAATATTCTGTGTAATAGTTAAAGTTTATTAAGACAATGATACTTATTATCTATGATGTAATGAATGTTTAAAGGTCTCGTACCTTGGAGTAAACTTTGATGCATATGTAAATTAAGTTTAAACTTTATATTATTGTTATTATTATTAGCATTATTCAGCCTAGAATCTATTAATGCATTTGAGTAGAACTGCTTCACTAACTCTATATAGATTGAAGTGTCGGCCTCCAAGCACTCAGAAAACCCAGCTTTCTTTACGAGCTCAAGTATGTCCTTGAACTTCTTTTTTGATCTTTCGAACTTCTTGAAGCCGAGTTGGATTCCGGTTATAACTCTCCATTCTTCCATTATGAGGGTTCAAAATATATGGGTATTGGGTTTCAGACCTCTTGTGAGAGATAGTTTAATGCGATTTGGGCGAATCTAGAGGTTTAATGGATTTAGTCTTCGAAGAAGATTCTAGGGTTTGAAAAAGAGAGGGAGAGAGGTTCGACAACCTTTGATAACTGTTTGCAGATTTTGAATTTGTCTTTATGGAAGTTCCTTCTGACTCTACATAAGTTGTGATGTGTCGACTAGCCATTGGTTGCACGATGCCCAGTAATAAACTGTAACTCCCCATAAACTTTTCAGTTTGATATTTCTTTTAAGAAAATAGGCATTAATGACTTGGATTCACCGTTGACCTTTTTGGTTCGTAGAGTAGCTCGGTGAGGTAGCTATGGACTCTACATTTCTTTGTTGGCTCAATTATCTTCTTCTGGGAGAAGCAATAGTGAATGGTTTGACCCTAATCCTCATCTTAAAACTGCATAGCTTAACCACTGATGTACTTTATGAAGGTTTAGGCACTCTACATCTGAGATGAGTATGCAGAACATCTTTCCAACCAGTATTAGAACTTATCTTCTCATGATCTGAATAGTTGAGCATTTGTTTAGTTCTTCAGAGCTCCTCATGAGCTAGTGTACCCTCTAGGAAGTCTGTGATCGTCGAGTCTGCTTCTTCGATCATTGAGGTTGCACTGCGATCGTTTAGTTCTCTTCAAACTCTACTCTATGATTGTTGACTTTCTTGGTCCTTGTGATGAAATTTGTTAAGAATTCATTCTGGGTTAAGGTAGCTCAGGAAGGGCCAACCTCTTAAAGTGAATTAAGGGTCAGGTTTATCCCTGAGGCGCTTTCCAAATGGAAAACTTTAGAAGTGATTTGTACTTATATCTCATTTGACTTTTTCTGCTGGGGAGTTCCTCTACCAACTTTAGACATTTGCATTGGCTTTAATCATGGTGTCCTGCTCTTACACTACGATCAGATGTTTGATCGTAGGCACTCCACGATTTTGAGTTGGGTGGTTGACAAGGTTATTAGTAGTACATTTTGAGACGTTCCTACTGACTATGGATCTTCATTAGGTTCGTCAGTCACAAAGTTTTGGGACTCTATAACTGGTATATTACATCATAGTATATCTCTAATGTTTTAGATTTGTTATTTTGTTAGTAGATCACTGCTCCACCATAGTTGATATTATCTTCTCAGAGAGACATAAGTTCTTCTTCTTCATGTGTATCCGAAGGCAGCCTTGCATATCTCATTTTGGCTGAAATTATTAAATCTTCTTGTATCGTAGAAATGGGTATCTTCAGGGTTAATCATTCTATGATCCTTTGACAGCACTACGAACGTAGTCTTCCTTGTCAATGTGTACTTGTGGAGTTCTGCTCTCGTAATGAGTTCTTCGTGATTGATGCTCGTTGATCCTTTGAAGTGAGCTTCCTTGAGGATTCTTCTGATATGACATGCTTTGTATGATTGAGCATATAAGACCCTTTTTTATCTTTTGTTGAATGGCCTGCTTCCGTATAAAGATCAGTAGCCATGTGAGCTTCATTCAGGTTATCTCAGTAGGTCTTCAAGGTCAGGCTTTGACATATAGGAATTTTATCAGAATCATTTCTGAACAGTCTTAAGCCTTCTACTGGTTGAATCTTCTTAACTAAAGTTTTCTGCTTCATCATTCCTTAGTGTGGTCAGATAGACCAAGCACCTGTAGGTTAGATAAATTTCTATTTTTGGTACCCATTGTTAAATGGGTCATTCTAGGTTAGCCTTCAAAATCCATATTCCTCATATATTAGAATTATCATCATATTGATCACCAACAATCATATTTGTGCATGTAACTAATTTAGATATTACATTTTGAGATGCGTGATGATGAGTATTTGTAAGATTAGCCATTTTAATAAAAAAAAACTCTTTTTCTTTGATGGTTCCAGCACTTGCTTGGTTATGTTCACAGAGTTTAAATGTTCACAGAGTGAGAATCAAATCTATCACTTATTTGTATCTAGTTGATTCATGGAGGTGATCAGTTTCTACGAATCTTCAAGATACTCTTGTAGAACTGATCATTCTCTATGTGTTATCAAAAACTTAGAACATATGTTTGAACATACTAACTCATCAGCAACGATTACTCCACTTAAGATTAATTAAACCTTGATATGCTTATGACCTATTTCAGACTTCTTTCAAGATGTTATCTTCAACCTAAAGCTTGGATGTAGAGAAAGTTTGTTAGCATTTGAGTTTCCAACCTCATTGTACTTTCTCTCTTCCCCTTTTAGGTAGAATATGGTCTCTTGATAGAATATTGTTATAGTGCATAAGGTGTTGCAACATGATGTACATATTTATATTAGTGAGGAACCGTACCTTTCTACTGTCAGTTTCTTAACAGTCATTTAACTTAGATATACTGAGGTTAGGCATTGATGTGAAAAGTTTTTCATTTGTTCCTGACAGCTTCTTGCTCCAATTGTCCTTCAATCAATTAGTCATGATCTTAAAGATGCAGGCTAAGAGAATCTTGGCATCTTTAGTTCTTTAACATCCTTGAGTCCACAAGGTTTACATCCAGCTGCTGGTTGGCCAAATACATATTTGAGAAGTTTTTCTTTCTTCTCTGGATAAGCATTTCTTAGCATGTATGGCCTTTTCATCTTTCAGGCTGGTGGATGTTTAACTCTTTGTTGTTGATGTCTCTTGAGCTTCCTCGCCTGGTCTTCAGACTACAAGATTGACTGTGGGCAAGGATTGGTCTTGTTGTAATGGCATTTAAGAACATGGACCAATCTGAGCAGCTTCAGGTGTATATACACATTTACCTGTACACAATATTTTCAACGTGTGAGCTCATCTGCATTTACAAGTGACTTACTACTAAACTAAGTTTAGAAAAAAATTTGTGCCTAGGATCAGACTCAAAGCAATTTACTTTTGAATATAGCATGAGAACCTGCTCTGATACCAATTGTTAGTTCCTAGTAGGCACACAATAGATCTAGAAGGGGGGGTTGAATAGATCCTTTTTATTTTCAAATACTTTTCTCTTTTATTTTGTATTGCTAATGAATTAGCATATGACAAACATAACAATCTTTTCAAGCACAGCAGAATAAGTAAAAGATCCCCTTCATTGATATATTCTAATCATACATACATTATTCTTAGAGTTATTTTAGTGGTAAGCAGTTAATACATACATAGAAATTATAGCAGTTAAGTATATAATGTAAATGACATTAAGTAAAAGACACAAGGGAATTTAAGTGGTTCAGAGACTCAAGCTCCTAATCCCCTCTTCTGCTTTCAACTAGCAGGATTTCCACTAAGGAAGGGCAGCACCCTGAATCAATAAGATTCCTTCAAGGCCAACAACCTTAAAACTTTAGTTCACTAAGAACTCTTCAAGGCCAGCAGCCTTGGAACTCCTCTAGTTCCCTAGGAACTCTTCAAGCCCAGCAGGTTTGGAACTTCATTTAGTCCCTCCGAACAAGGACCCCTCAGGCCCTGGCTTCTTGTTGTTGTTGATGATGTTGTTGTTGTTGGTTGGAGGTGCTACTAAGATGTCCTTTAAGGTCTTTATCTCTGAATGCTTAGCAGCTTCCCGTGATCATCCTTGAGGTGCAGTTGAGTGTTACATGATGCTCAGATTCTTCATATACTCAACCACTTCTGATGATCCCTTGTTGAAATGCAGTGAAGATCATTCTTCTTGATACTTGATGGCTGCACATGATGAGTTTCTAAGATGACTGTAGGCTCTTCTGTTAGGTACTTAGAAACTTTCACATGCTTGACATCATGATGACGTTGGTGATCTTCTTCCTTAATACTTGATGCCTTCTCATGATGGACTTGCTAAGATGACTGCAGGCTCTTTTCTTTGGTACTTAAAGTCTTCCCATGATAGACATCAAGATGACATTGATGCTCTGCTTTCTCTTGGCAGTTCAGAACACTCTTCTTGTAGCAGAACTCCCACTTCTATATCGTAGAACTCTCACTTCTACTTATTACTCTGTTTATCTCCAAGTATTCTTGGTGGATCGTAGAGTGAGCTTTCGGACCTTCATTGGTCACTCACTATTTTATGTTATTTTGATCAGTCCACCATCTCTCCAACCTCAGCAACTTCAGCAACCTTTGATCCTTGAAGCTCTTGTTGATTTATACTTTTTCACAATCTTCCCGTTGGAATGTAGTCGTTGGGAGCTATTTGAATTGCTTTGCAGATCTCGAGTTATTTGGTGTAGACTGCAGATGTGACATGACATCTCCTTTATAACTTTCTTACAGTGCAGTATACTATTTCACCTACCCTATCAAAGATGTCACTTTGATGTCTTGGGCAGGTAGTCGACTTTATTTCCTCCTTCTAATTTCTCGATCAGAGGTTGTCCTTTTGCATCAATGCTCTCAATAAGATCTGTTCGAATATCAATCTTTAGATTAAACTGTTGCCAATGCTTCAATCTCTAGTTGACCGAACTCTACGATTCTGATGCATATCTTCTTGGACCTAATCGTATTGTCTTGTTGAATATTGTTCATTGACAGGTAGAGACAACACTACGATCTTGAAGAGTGTTTATTGGATCTTCAATGTAGAACACCTCTTCCTTCTCTTGTGCAGTGCTTCAATACTTCGCTTTGCTTGACTGCTCTCGAGATATCGATATGGCTTGATCCTTTTTCGGCCTCTTCTGAATAGCAAGACACTTCAGATTTATGGCATGCCCAGCTCGCTTTCTCCTTGTGATCTCCCATTCACTTATCATCAATAGACTGACCCAATGCTTAATCACTTTAGCATTGTTCTTCATAAGTTGACCAGTATCTCTGTGTACACTCCATCAGTTCCTTCTTTTTTTGGCAAACAATATGATCCTAGTTAATCCCAAGATCGGTGTCTCCTATTCACTTGACAGCTACTGTATTTACTGACTTTCCTTAGTCAGTTACTGAAGTCTTCTTCTGATCTACTTGTGGAAGACTTCATCTTTAATGGCTTCGTAACTCAATGTGGATGTTGATTGGGTTGGTGCTTAGATCTTCTGTTAGCTTACATGTAATTCGTTGAGTACTCTCTGGTTTCTTTCAGGTGAGATGTATCTCTGCAACTCAAACCAGAGGCTTCATTCTTTAGATATTCTAGGAGTGCTCATTTGTTGAAAATCATGTTTGCTCTATGATTCTGCCTTGGCGTTGTGAGCACATCTGTTGAGGACTTAGCTCTTGCACTCTACGATTCGGCTTCAGCTTTGTGATAACCCGGGATTTCGAATAATTAAAATTTTACGAATAAACTTTTTTTTATTAATATTGATTATCAATTTTGTGACAAGTATCTATGATACGAGTCTCGAGAAGGTCAATTTGTGTATTGACTAATAAATTTAGAGTAGAGTTGTACTTAACAAAGAATAGAAACCTTAACCCTAATT
The DNA here is from genome assembly GCA_020205615.1 of Panax quinquefolius. Classification (NCBI taxonomy): domain Eukaryota; kingdom Viridiplantae; phylum Streptophyta; class Magnoliopsida; order Apiales; family Araliaceae; genus Panax; species Panax quinquefolius. The sequence goes on along the minus strand of CM035170.1, from coordinate 23,196,172 downwards.
TCGGATAGGGATTCGATAGAAAATATAATTAAAATGATTATATTGTTGATTACGTGTTTGTACTGTATGGTATTATTGATCAATGATTGATCGGGTAAGATTTAAATTTAGTAAACCCTAATAGGGGATTAGAAACCCTAATCCCCAGATTAGAAACCCTAACGTACCGTTAGAAACCCTAATTGAAAGCCAGGAAACCCTAATTTTATATTCGGGAATCCTAAAACCCTAATTAGGAAACCCTAATCCTAATAGGCAAGCCTAATGTGTTTATTAAACTTTAATATGATTAGAAAACCCTAATTATATTTTAATTATCTTAATTTATATTTTACAAACCCTAATTGTAATTTAGAAAATTTAATTTTTCTAATTAAACCTCTAATTTCAAATTCAGGATTTCTAAACCCTAATTAGGCAACCCTAATCCTAATTAAATTTAAATAGGTACACTTAGAAGGGGGGGGTTGAATAAGTGTAGGCACAAACTATGTCCAATTTTTATTTCTTATCAAAAATCCTTTGGATGTTTAATGCAAAATAAATTGGATTACCAAATCGAGATATTATTGAGTTAACCAATTTTACTTATATATGAATATAGAATGAATGCGAAATTGCTGGATAAATAACAAGATATTCAAGCACAGAATGTAATCACACAAACACCAGAATTTTTACGTGGTTCAACTACTACCCTCTAGAATAGTAGCCTAATCCACGTCCAATACCAACTAGTATTGGAGACTCACTTTTATTAAACTCTTCCAATTACAATACAAGTTCTATCAAATTGAACACCTTTGTTCCCTGTGCACCTACTACACTCTTAAGCACCTATGCTTTCCTTCAAACTTGACCGTAATAAGTTATCAATTCAAACATGATTAATACAATAAAATATTGATTGAGATATCAAAATATAAGATACACACTAGAGGTCTAATGATCAAGCAATATATCGCTTACCAACTTAAGGCTCTAGTATGAAATGAAATGATATGCAAGAAGAATATTACCGAAATATATTCTATATGTTCTTCGTAGTTGCAATTCGTTCTTAATGCAATCAATATCTATCTCAGTGAAAAACAATTTCAGTAGCTTGTATGCTATATATTTAATGTGTATATTTTTTTTTTATGTTTTAATATGTTAAAGAGTTCGCTTTATATAGACCACTTCTAGGATATTACCGCTTGCAAATGTTTTTTGTTTGTGATATGCCGATTAAAACACTTTTTTACAAAATCTTGTCATTCAATATCAATCATGATATACTCAAATTTTGATTTCAATCAGTAGAGAGATTCTATTTTCGAGATATCACGCCATCATATATTTTAAGGCTTAATTGATTTCCATTGCATGGGAGAAAAGCTTGATGCAGATTACTTATACTATCCCAATTTCTAAAAGCCGAAATTTATTACTTTATATTACCATAAACATTTGTTTGCATGTTTCCATATATTCTTAACATATATTGGTCCGTTAGAATTAACCAATTAATTTTCTCAAATCATGAGACAAGATTATGGCACATTATGATTTACTGCTGATGGTAAATATAACATATGGTAATTTATTGCAATCAACTAAGATACCTTAATTAATTTCCTAGATTTAAGACCCTTGATTTATGATTGCATAATCTATGATGATGATGATGATGCATGATCTATGATGTCATGTTTGCGCTTACCATATGTATATATATATTGGACCGTTTGAGATAACCATTATATTCCTTACCTTATATTATTGACTCCCAATTGATCCATTGTTTTAATCATGGGATAATATTATGGAGATAATTTATGATGCAATAACTTATGGTAATTTATTTACCCCATTTCTTGCTTCTATTTAATATATGATATTTGATTCATTAGATTTGATTCCTTCAAATAATGAGAGAGCAAATTTGCATATTATGTATAGTTAATTAATTATGTGACATCAAATATGAATATGAATATATATATATATATAATGCACATGTCCTAGAGCCTTATTTTGGAAAGTAATAAATGCTAAGATCTTACATATATTCCTAGGACTCAAATTAGCTTTTCTTTTCTTCAAAGACATCTTGACTTTGGACCTTCTTCCTTGATGTTCCCGAAATGTTATATAACATGGTTAGTGAACAAATATGGTCATCATCAAAACATAGAGTGTGACATAAGTCAACATTCTCCCCCCTTTTGATGATGACAACAAAATAATTATGGCTCCCCTAAAAACCATGCATTTCAAGAGAGTTACAACTCCCCTTAATTCATGCATACTATTAATCATATGATATATGCAAAGTGTTTGAGTAACCCTCCTTTTTTCAATTTATGAAAAGTTTAAAAGTAACCCTGCATTTTTCGTTAGTCCACAACATGTTAAGCAAAAAAAATATAGTAAACTATTAAACCATCATCCATCAACAAAAATTAAACCATAGTCTTAACAACACAAAAATCATGCATGAAAATTTAAAAATTCTTTGAAAAAAATCTTTGGAAAAAAAAAAAAGCAAAAAATTATAATTCTTCTCCCCCCTTTGGCATCCATCAAAAGGTGTGTCCGAATGCCAAAAAAGGGTAGGGGGTGTCTAATCATCCTCCTCCTCAAGATTAACGTGATTTGCTTCATGGTGCGGTGAAATAGGGTTAGGTGAAGCTGCGGTGTTGATCTCTTCAGGGACACATGTGTTGGCAAAATCTGGGAGACGAGAGCAATGAAGGTAGGGTGGGAGGTAATGGCAGTCCGAAAAAGTCGCCTTGATATTCGCCATCCAATTGCATTGGGGCCATTCGGTATATGCGCGCGCTTGGACTTGATCTCGCTTGCGAGCTCCTCACTAAGATCATTCATGCGGCGCTCTCGATGAAAAGCGTCCAAGAGTCCCAATTTGATTCTTGATGAACTTTAGCTCGATTGCTCGATTAATTGGCAAAGCATTGTTGCGGTTCATCTTCCGTTGCGGGGGGCTTCACCATCGCCCCGAGTGTGCAACTCGAATCCAAATTTTGAAGGTCAATAAACTCATCTTCCACATTGCAAAAACATAGCATGAAGATCATCACAACGAATGGGAAGTTTGCCTTTTTCAAGGACGAGAGAGAGGAGTTGTTGATATCTTTGACATCGTAAGTGATTTGGGCTTGATTGTTTGCGATGGTGTGAAGGAAGAGTGAGAATTTCGGGGAAGGAGGCGAGGAAGTAGGAGGTATTGGTTTGGGAATTTCGGGTACCACACGTATGAACTTTCCTTTAAGCAGAGTGTGATATGAGCCCTTTGAGATAGTTAGAATCGATGGAATCGATTAATTGGATAGAACCCTCATCGTCGAGTGGAATTTGGAAGTGGTAAATAGTTTGGTGAGGAAGCAAATTGTAGGGCGTACACTTTTTTGAATGTTTAACACAAATGAATCATGTGTTTTAGCATCATCGAGTGAAAAATTAAATGGTTGGCTTGGTCATATTAAGGCCACTAAGACCAAATCTCGATACGTGAAATCACCTCCACCACCGAGACGAGGGAGGAGATTGTTGTATCGTAACAATTTGTGAAGAACAATTGCAAGAGGAGACACTTTGGGTGGTTTTTTAGGGTGATGGAGGACACCGTTGGGTCATCCATGACAATGCGGTCAGTCATACTAGGGGGAGACAGAGGAGTAGAGATAGGCCCTTTTAAGAGTGAAGGGGACAATCACCTGTGGTATATGGAATTGACAAGATACTCCCTAAATCCATAGTCATGAAGAACAAAGATTTACCTTTAACAAAAGGAGGTGTAGTAATCGCCATTATTCTCAAGATTGGTATAAAATACTTGAACTAATTTTGGGTAGGCTACCGAGGAGGAGTACTTTAAGGAAGACAGACCACACGACTCAAAGAGAGATGATGAAGAGGCGAGTTTTGATAGTAAAAATGTCTATCGATTTTTTCATAGACAAAAAGATTTTTTGGCAGATAGAGGTTTTAAAATGGAGTTCAAAATTATGGCCTCTAAAAAAATCATCGTGCACATCATGCAAGGAGACGGAGAGGGTTTACCGTTATCGAGGAGGAGCCGGTGAGGGTCGTTGAGCTTTTTGTCGTTTGTGACCCGTCGATGTCCCGATTGGAGGAGGAGAGAGGTAGGCGGCTTTGATTCGGCAGGGGATGATCCACCGGAGATGATCGTGATGAGAGAGGATGGCCTTCGCTTCAGTTTTTTTTTGAGTGTGGTGGTTGAGATGGTGGAGAGGGAGGTGAGACTTCGTCTTCCGATTCATCACGAAGTTTTTTTTGCACGCCTAGTTCTCATCATCAGCAGAGAGAGAGTTTGAGTCGATTGAGATGGTGGAGGGGGGATGAGATATTCGAGAGATGAGGAGAGTCGAGAGAGAGAGAGAGAGTAAGGCGACTTCTGGTCTTTTTTATAGAAGACGTTATTATCGAGATATGGGAAGTGGTGAAGCCGTTTTTGGAAGGAAAATCTCAATAGATTTTAATGGGCGTAATTATGGTATGAATAGATAGATATATATATGCCATGTAATTTATCTGTCTCTATATCTCTTTAAAACACGCGGTCATATTTATTAGACACATCCCGAGTTCTCTCCTTAGAGTACTGAATCGTTCTTCCCTAGAGGTTTTGTAAATATATCTCGCTAGTTGATGCTCGGTGGATGAATATTAATCTTATTAAACCTTTTTGACACATTGTCTCTAAGAAAATGGTGGCGATTTCTATGTGTTTTGTGCGAGAATGTAGTACTTGGATTTTTAGAGATGTCTATGGTGCTTGTATTATCACAATATATATGGGCACATTTTCACATATATATCAAAGTCACATAATGTTTTTGACGCATCCACAAAATTTGGGAGCAAAGAACTTCCTGTTGCTAAATATTCACCCCCTCGATGGGATGGATAGAGCGATCGACGTTTGCTTTTTTTTATGCCATGAGACAAGACTTTGTCCCAAAATGTACATGCACCACTTGTGCTTTTTTCTATCTATTTGACAACCTCGTATAGTCAAGATCTCTAAAACCCATTAGATCAAAATTGTCACATTTTGGGTAAAATAATCCTAAATTAGTAGTACCACTCAAATATTTAAATATTCGCTTAACAACTACTGTAAGTGGATTCTTTGGGTTTGGCTTTGAAACGAGCAACACATATAGTACACACACACATACATTATATCGTGTCTAGAAGCGCTTAAATATAGTAGGGATCCAATCATACCTCTCGTATTTTGTTACCTCTACATCCGTACCTTTTTCATCTCTCTGTGAGTTTTATTGATGTACTCATCATTGTGTGGTCTTTGAGTTTGAATTATCAAATCCGAATCTCTTAAGTAACTCTTTTGTGTACTTGGTTTGATGAATGAATATACCTTCATGATTTTGTTTAATTTGAAGGCCCGTAAAGTAGTTGAGTTCTCCCATCAAGCTCATGTCAAACTCCTTGTGCATGCATTTGAAAAACCACTCACAAAAAAAATTATTAGTAGCACCAAATATTATATCGCCTACATATATTTGTACAATAATAATATCTTTATTTTGACGTTTAATAAATAAATAGTGAGTCGATTTTACCTTTACCTCGTATGAACCCATTTGATAGAGATACTTACTTAATCTTTCGTACCAAGCCCTTGGGGCTTGTTTGAGTCCATAGAGTGCCTTCTTTTGTTTTTATACGTAATGTGGGAACTTGTCATGCTCAAATCCAGTGGTTGTATTTTACATATACTTCTTCATTTATGTACCCGCTTGAGAAGGCGCTTTTTTGACGTCCATTTGGTGTAGCTTGAACTTTTTCTCAAACAAGCAAATGCTAGTAGTATACTGAATGGATTCCAAAGCGAACTCTTTGGGCAAATGTTTCTTCATAGTCTATTCCTTCTTGTTGGTTGTATCCTTGAGCTACTAATCTCGCTTTGTTTCTTGTAATTGTTCCGTACTTTCGTCAAGCTTGTTTTTTGAAGACCCATTTAGTTCCAATAATGGACACATCTTTTGGGGAGGGGATTAACTCCCACACTTGACATCTTTCAAATTGTTGTAGCTCTTCTCTCGCATAGCTAGAAGCCAATTTTCATCAAGTATGGCTTCTTTGGCGTTCTTTGGTTCAATTTGGGATAGAATGCCGAGAAAAGCACACATATTTTTTGCTTTTCTTCTTCTTAATAACTTTTTGTCATTTATGTTTCCAATGATGTTCTCGGGAGGATGGTTTTTGATGTATCTTGCTTGATTTTGGAAGTTGAATATCATGTATTACTTCTTCATGAGATTCGAAATTATGGTCTTGTTGTTCATCCATTTCAAATTTTTTGGATATGTTCCTCGATTTTCATATTCATTTTTCACTTGCTTTGGATAGAGTCTTGGTCCTCGCCGCTCTTCTAATTCATCTTCTTGGATTGGTTCCATGATCTCTTCTTGTTTTGCTTTATCCGGTAGGATGGATTTGCAAGCAGCTCTAAGTTTCTCTCATCTCTTCTTCTTCTTTTTTTTTGGAATATCATGGTTAGATTCATTAAATTTGATATGTATAGATTCTTCTTCGATACACATCTTTTTGTACATTATAAATGCGATATGCTCTACTATTTTGTGAATAGCCAATGAATATTCCTTCATATGATCTAGCATCAAACTTGCCTAGATTTCCATTAGTGTTAAGAATAAAAAACATTTAGATCCAAACACTTTGAAATAGCTTATGTTAGGAAGTCGATTATTTAATAATTCATATGGTGTTTTTTCAAAATGATTGGACGAAATCAACACTCTATTTAGCACATAACATGTCATGTTTATGTTTACAACTTTAAAATTTCAAAATTTCTTAGGAGTTTACTTTCTTGAATTAGAGTTCTAGCTATTTCTTTTGTAATGTTCGATTTTTCCTTTCTACCACTCCATTTTGTTGTGGAGTTCTAGGTGCTTGAAAAATTCATGAGTGATTCCTTTTTTTTTACAAAATATAATAAAATCCTTTTGAAATTCAAATTACATGGGTCACTTCTTGATTTTTATAAGATTAAGACTATATTTAGTCTCCAAATTTTTAATCGCTTTTTCAAATTCTTTAAATGCCTCATCTTTTGTTCTAAGAATAGTACCCATGTATATCTAGAGAAATCATCGACTATCACAAAAGCATAGAATTTACCATTTAGACTAGCATGCCTTTCAGGTCCAAATAAATCGAGATGAAGCAATTGTAAGGGAGAAGAAGTTGATACCATGTTTTTGGCTGTGAATGATGTTCTTACTTGTTTTCCAAGTTGACAAGGTTCGCATATACCTTTCTTCTCAAAATTCATTTTGGGTAATCCTCTTACTAAGTTCTTTGATGACAACTTTTTGATGAGGTCCATATGAACATGTCCCATCCTTCTATGCCATAGATTTGCTTCATCTTGAATGGTTGCAAGACATAATTCTTCCTCCTGTCGCTCAAAATCAAGAGTATATATATTCCCTTCTCTTCGGGCAACTAAAGCAGCATTGTTAGTACCATGTGAAATTGTACATTTATCTTTTTCAAACTTTACTTGATGTCCATTATCCATTAATTGACTAACACTGATAAGATTGAATTCTAGACCGTTAACAAGATGAACATTATTAATGTTAACCTTACCATTACCGATTTTACCTTTCCCAATTATTTCGCATGACCGATTATCACCGAATGTGATAGCCCATGTTTTTTTTTTTTGATTTAGTTCCACGAACTTAGATTTGTCTCCCGTCATATGACGTGAACATCCGCTGTCAAGATCCACTTTTGAGAAGATACTTTGGCTTTGAAACATACCTGTATAAGAGAGATACAATTTATATTTTTTGGTACCCATATCTTTTTGGGTCCACTTGTGTTAGTTGAAATCAAATCACTTTTCTTTTCCATACGGCTTTACTTTTTTTTTTTCTTTCTTGAGCGCTTTATCTCTAGATGTCCTTTAATGCCACAATTTTTTTGCAAGAGTAAAAGGCGTGCAATAATTTAATTTAAATGATGATTTAGATTTTAGCATTTCAACTTCTTTTCTATATGTTGGGTTGTAACCTATGCCTTGTTTATCATAACTGGGTCTTTGTTTTCCTAGCATGACATTTAGGTTTTCTTCCCCATGAACAAATTTAGCTAGAGAGATTTTTAAAGACTCTATTTCTTTTTGTAGGTCATTAGTTGGAGGTGTTTTATTACTCGATTCATCGCTAAATGCATCAATGCACACATCTCTCATCTCTATCTCTCTTTTTTTTTTTTTTCAACTTCATTATTTAGTTGTTTTTACCTTGTTGAACAATATTTTATTGTAATTATCTAAATAATCATTCTTTCTTTGCTAATACCTTTTCCTCATTTGTGTGTGTGTACTTTTTCTAAATCTTTTTTTCATCATCTATCAGTGCTTCCACTTCGCTTCATTAGAGTGTTTACTAGATCTTTTAAGTACATATTTTTTTTTTTTTTAATTTTTCATTTTCTTGTTTCAAAGTAATACTATCGAAAAGGTACCTCACACGGATTCACCTTCAAGTCCCATGAAGCATATTTTTGAGCTAGCCTCATCGTTTGCATCTATTTCCACTTCGGATTCTTCATCATCACTCCATGTTAGAAATGCTTTATGCTTTTTGAACTCCTTATTGCCTTGCTTTCCTTTGTTTTTTTTGAGTTGAAGCAATCCTTTTTAAAGTGACTGTCGTCCACACTCAAAACAAGTTTCTTCTTGGTTGGCTTTGGCTTTGTTTTTGTTTGTTTTGAATGTATTTTTTTTTTGATTCTTTCTTTGAAGTAGTCCCTTAAGTCTTCTTGATATCATGGCTATTTCATCATCCGAAGAGTTATTTTCAAGTTCTTCTTCAATTCTCGCATTTAGAGCTAGTACTTTCTTTCGAGGAACTTCTTCCTCGTCATCATATCTTTTCAATTGATGTTCATATTCTTCTAGTTCACCAAAGAGAGTTAATGTATCCATAGAAGAAATATTGATGGAGTCTTGAAGAGTAGTAATTTTAGATGCAAACCTTTTGGGCATAGCCCAAGTAGCTTACTGATTGATTTCGCTTTGTGGAATTGATTGTCGTCGAGTAGCTTTTAAGGAATTTATAAGTACCAAAAATCGTGTTTGAGCCATTTTGATTGTTTCGTCTCTTTCCGGTTTGAACATTTCGTAGTCATGCATGAGCATACTTAGCTTAACTTCTCTTACTTTTTTTGCGTTCCTTCGTGACTTACCACTAGGGTATCCCAAATCTCCTTTGATGTGTTGCATGAAGAAACTTTATCTATTTCGGATTGCACCATGCCACCGAGGAGAGTGTTCATTGCTTTTTTTCGTATGACACCATGTATGTTTCGGTTGAGTCCATCCATCGAGTAGAGTTTTTGGAGTGCCATCATCTTTCCTTGGGATTACCGGTCCATTCTCTACCACCCACCATTCCCATGGGTCTCGCTTAAGATATATCCTCATCCAAAATTTCCGTGTTATAGTTCTCGGTTCAAAAGAGTAGTGGAGGTCGGTTTGTTGATTGACCTTCGTGAGCGCGCTCCAAGTTGTGCCATGTCGTAATCTTTCCTACAAGTCACCTTTAAGACCAAGATAAGTAGAGCCAAGCTCGATACCAAATGAAATTTAAATAGGTACACTTAGAGGGGGGGGGGAATAAGTGTAGGCACAAACTATGTCCAATTTTTATTTCTTATCAAAAAAATCTTTGGATGTTTAATGCAAAAATGGATTACCAAATCGATATTATTGAGTTAAATTTTTTATATATAAATATAAATGCGATGCATAATTTGATAAACAACAAGATATTCAAGAAGAAATGATCAATCACAAAAACTGTAATTTTTTACGTGGTTCAACTACTACCCTCTAGAATAGTAGCCTAATCCACGCCCAATACCAACTAGTATTGAGACTCACTTTTATTAAACTCTTCCAATTACAATACAAGTTCTAGCAATTTGAACACCTTTGTTCCTCGTGTGCACCTATGCACTCTTAAGCACCTATGCTTTCCTCAAACTTGACTGTAATAAGTTATCAATTCAAAATGGATTAATTATATGTAATATTGATTGAGATATCAAAAATAAAATACACACTAGAGGTCTAATGATCAAGCAATATATCACTCACCAACTTAAGGCTCTAGTATGAATGAAATGATATGCAAGAAGAATATTACCGAATATTTTCTATATATGTTCTTCGTAGTCTGCAATTTTCATTCTTAATAATGCATCAATATCTGTCTTAGTGAAAAAACAATTTTTGTAGCTTGTATGCGATAAATTTTTGTATATGTTTTTCGTCGTTTGTAAATATGTTAAAGAGTTCGGTTTATATAGACCACTTCTAGATATATTACCGTTGCAAAATTTTTTTTTTGTGATATATTTGATTAAAACACTTTTGCACAAATCTTGTTGTTCTATATCAATCATGATATATACTCAACTTTTGATTTTAATCACGAGAGATTCTATTTTCTCGAGATCATCCATCAATATTTTTTAAGGCTAATTGATTTCCATTGCATGGGAGAAAAGGCTTGACATGATTACTAACTTATCCCCAATTTACAAAGCCGCCGAATTTATTACCTTATATTACCATAAACATTTGCAGCATGTTTTCATATATCTTAACATGCATTGGTCCGTTAGAATTAACAATTAAGTTGCTCAAATCGTGAGACGAGATTATGGCACATGATTTCTCTTTATGAGTATGCAATATATATGGTAATTTATGCAATCAACTAGTTACCTTAATTAATTTCCTAGAATTAAGACCCTTGATTTATGACGATAATTTATGCAGCATGATGATGATGCATGATGATCTATGATGTCATGTTTTGAGCTTACCATAATTATCTTCCGCTACTGTCCATCCATATATATTGGACCGTTGATGACACCCAATTAGATTCCTTTAATCATGGGATAATATTATATCTTAACCGTGAACTTAGATAACTAATATGTAATTTATTTATTTATTTATCCCATTTTTTTCTCTCTAGTATATATATTTAACAAGATTTGATTCCTTATGTTGAGCAATTTTGGTCATGCATATTATGTAAGCTAGTTAATTAATTATGTGTGACATCAAATGATGAATGAATAATATATATATGTAATGCACATGTCCTAGAGCCTTATTTTGGAAAGTAATAAATGCTAAGATCTTACATATATTCCTAGGACTCAAATTAGCTTTTCTTTCTTCAAAGACATCTCTTGACTTTGGACCTTCTTCCTCGATGTTCCTGAAATGTTATATAACATGGTTAGTGAACAAATATGGTCATCATCAAAACATAGGGTGTGACATAAGTTTTGTGGTCTGACAAGCTAATGTCAGGAGGCACAGATCCGTGTTTGTTTTTGATTTTTCTTGTTTTATGTTTTGGATCGGTAATCTAACATGAGGACTATAATCTGGAAGTGGAATCGCAACCATTACATGTCCAAATTGCACGATATTCATAGTCAAAGTGAGTTGACCGACGTTAACCAACTGATTTATGGGTAACCTAAAAAGCCTTTTACAGCGTCTGACAACATTTTGTGAGGTCTGGATCTGACAGGTGTTTGTTGTTTGATGTTTTGTTTATAACCATGTTGGAGCCTGTAAGATAGACTCTAGATCAATGCTTTTAGAACATTAAAACAGGCAATAGATCGATCGTGACAAGTGGTCAAAGTAGGCCATTTGGCCACGACTGGGATTTCTAAATTTCCAGAAATAGTTTTACATGAGTTTCTGACAAGAGTTTGACAGTATGATTCATGTTTATCCTGTTGATGATAAACCGATTTGTTGCTTTAGTGTTGTTCCGTGACATATGGACTCTAACTTTGAACCATTAAACCACCAAAAGCATGATCAGAACTAAGATTAAATTGAACTTGAAAGTGTCCACTCGGACTGCTGGGTTTCTGGGAAAACCCAGAAACCGTTTGACAAGGCTTTTGAAGGCACAGATCATCTTGATATGTTATTGTATGACCGAGATGAAGATTGATTCATGTAGTGTTACATAAACACTTCACGATCAATACTTAACCTAGCCCAGAACATGATAATATTGGTGATTTAAAGCCGGTCAAACCATGACCCTTGAGACTGGCCTAACAGTGTTCTTGAGGCTCAAGAACACCTAAGGCGACAGAAAGAGTCGCTATAGGCTATAGCGAAGGATAAATTAATTTTATTTTCTGAATATTCCAGAAAATGCTTTAAAATAGAAATAAATTATAAAAATTACCAAAAATGGTTTTATAAATTATGAAAAATACTTTCTAACTATTTGGAATATTTTTCATTAATAATTATAATTATTTGAATATAAATGCTACTTAATTTATTTAATTAGTGTATTAAATAAATTAGAGAAAAATGATTTAAATTATATAAAAATCATTTTAAATAAGAATAATGTATTTAAAAATATTTTCATTTATAAAATATAACTTTTAATATTTTTACTGTAATTTTCATTAATAAATTAAGATTAATGATATTAGATTTATTTAATTATTAAATTAAATAAATTAGATAAAAATGATTTTATTGATTTAAAAATCATTTTAAATAAGAATAAAGTGTTAGAAAATATTTTGAATTATAAAATATATTTTTTATATTTTTTGAGAATTCTCATTAATAAATTAATAATAATGATATTAGATTTATTTAATTATTAAATTAAATAAATGAATTAAAAATGATTAATGACTTTTAATATTTTGATAATAATTTCATTAATATTTAAATATTAATGGTGATTGTTTAAACATGATTTTAATTAATTTAAAAATCCTTTAAGTAGAATATTAATGATTTAAAAATATTTTAAGTTATTAATAATAACTTTAATATTTTGACAAGTATGCTATTAATATTTTTATATTATTTAATATTAATAATGATAAGATTACTTGATAATTAAATCATTTAAAAATGATTTAAGTGTTTGAAAAATTATTATAAATAATAATAATTGTTTATAAATTATTAAAAGCTTCTGAAAAATATTATTAATGATAATTAACTTGTCTAAAATAATATTGAAACTTAGAAACCGAAATTAATTGACAATCAATGTGTAAATTGTCGGATAGAGTGACCAGAACACAGAGAATGGACTGAACTCCAACCAGACCGAACTAGTTAGACTTGATAAGTGTTTATATAGGTTATAAACACTAATGTGGCTATGTGGTAATGTGTCTAGGAGACAGATTGACTGTGAATTATAGTGTTATGTGTTATAAATTATTGTGCTAATTGTGAGACCGATATTATTGGTTATAGGTCTTTCAAAAGCATATAAGTATTTTGTGTAGCAGTAATCAACGCGGAAGGCAAGTTTCCTAGCTCAACCTTGAGTTATATTTATTTAATTATTATAGTGGTTAAATATTGCTAATTATACCACGTCCAGGGATTTATTGTTGATTATTCGCAGTTAGTGCATGTTTAATAATTCAAATTGAATTACTGATTCAAAAAATATATATTCATAGAATTACTGTTGTTGGATATTCATATCTCAGAGAAGCTAATATTAACAAGATGTATAATTCATGTTTATTGTCAAATTATATTGAGAAATATCTTAGCTAATTATTCTGGCTAGACGAACATTTGTTAGAACTTGATAGGTTCGAGATGAGAAGAGAAGAGAATTTAATTATTATTGATAGATCAATGCCATTTGTATTGGCTAGATCGAGAAAGAAAACTTGATAGGTTTGAGAAGAGAAGAGAAGTGATTAGATATTGAAATCATTGCATTTCGTTGTTAAATCAAATTCTGATTCAAAGACTGAGAAGAAAAACCTTTTATATAAAGGGAACATTTTAGGTCGTATAATCGGCCATTGTGCACTGTTAAGTATTATGCATAATATAGGGTATAATAAAGCTGATCATTTGTTATACTTGCAGAGGGGTATGATTTAATCTTTATGGTTATCTGATACTCCTGCGTATGTATCAAAGTAAATCTTTAATAGATACCCAAGAAGAGAAGTTCTAGATCCAATGGATCACTCAGCATAAATCAGGAAAACATTCCACTTTGTTATTCCGTAGAATTGATTCTTGTTTATTCAATAGAATATCATAGAAACTTTGAAAGCGTTGTACTCTTTCATTATCAGATTATTGCGTTGCCTAGAATACGAGAAGACTTGTTATTGATTAACGATTTGTTCAGCTATTTCAAAGTTCCACGAACTTTGTTGTCATTCTATCAAAATAGATAGTCTATTATTCTGATACTTATACATTCATTGTATATCTTAACTTGCGGGGCAAATTTGTTGTTCACCCTTGCTAAATAAAACTTTTTAGCTAGGGACGAAGTTGCAGAAGGTGTTGTGAAGAATAGAGGCAAAATGTTGGAGTAGTTATAATAAACTTATTATTATGTTATGTTTGTAAACCCTTTTTGTATATCTAAGGGGTATGTTTGTAATGTTAAGGTTAGCGGACCTGGGACTAATGTATTAACAACATATGTTAATGTGATATGTAATACTATTTCTATATAAATGGGTAGTTAGATGTTATTATATTGTGGATCGTGAGAACCAAACTCGGGGGTCAGGTAACCCGGATTTGGGGGTATCACAGGTTGGTATCAAAGTTGTAGTGACCAAGGCGTCACAAGTTGGTAGCAGAGCTGTAGGTTATAAACCTTAAGTGGGGTGGGGGAAAACCCTAGTATTATAACCATAAGCGAAATCTAGAATACTCATTTAGACTACTAAGTGAGGGATTGCCGGAATATATCGATAATGAGATATATGGACACATAGTGTGAGAAATTTATAATCACCGCGGATCCGGTTCGATCATTCTATACACTATTACTATATTTTGCGGAAGATATAAACAAATTGTTTATACATTAAACTTACACACTTTTTCCCAAGGTCGAGTAACCTTAACTTATACACAATTCATAACTTATTTAACACATAACATTATTATTATCAACTACTACTATTACAAATCTAATCGCACACATAAACTAAAAAGTGGAACTTGTTTTAACCTTTCCTCAGTATCCGACGCGTTCGCCTTAATCTGCAATGTTTTATCATGATATAGCAAGGGTGAGCATAAAAGTTTGCCCAAAGAAGTTTAAGTTCAATAATATAACGATATATCATGATTGAAAGATTTGAATAATAAGTCGCTATAATTCAACAATATAATTGTGAACTAGCGAGAACAAATTTATGACCGAACAAGTATTATACATGAACAAATATATCTCTGAAACCAACTGGTAATGAAGGTGATCGACCTTTCATACCGACTTATACATGCAATATGTACAGTACAATTCATGGCAACCAACAATGATTAACCATAAGCTTATCCGAATAAAACAACTCTCTTAGTAGAGTTAAGTAAAAAAAAACTTGCACTTTAACCGCTGATTATCGCAACACAATTTATAACGCTTTATCCAAGACCTAATATTAGTAATATAGATCTCCAATATTAGAATAATATCATCACAATATAATATTATATATATATATATATATATATATAATAAAAAAAAACACAAACACATAACACATAATCCTATCACCATAACACATATAAGACTCAAAAGTCAAGTCAAACTATTGAAGTCCGAGTTGAACTTTTACACAAAATTCTAACATCCCGATTTAGTCAGTGGGACAAAAAATCGAGTTTAAGTTCAATTAAACTATGCTTAAACACTTAACAATTATCTCGATAATTTATTAATAATCAAAATATTTTTCATAAGTTCCTAATAATTTTTAAATAATTATTATCATTTATCATGAATTTTCAATCATTAAAATCGTATTTAAATAAATTAAATACCACATAATTCTTTTTTCATTAATATTTATTTATTATCAAATATTAATGAAATACATATCATAATATTATAATATATTTATAATATCATTAAGTATTTTTAATACCTTAAAATCATCTTTATATGATTTTTAAACAATTAAATTCATTATCCGATAATTGCTTTTTTATTAAAATATTAATATTTTCATGACAAAATATCAAAAGTTATATTTTATAACTTAAAATATTTTTTATAACACTTAAATCATTTTTATATGATTTATAAATCATTAATTCTATTTTTCCATAATTTATTTAATATATTTATTAAATAAATTAATTATCATTAATATTAATTAATTAATGAAATTCATCATAAAATATTAAAAGTCACTAAAAATAACTTAAAATATTTTATTATACCATAATATTATTTTTTTTGATTTTTCAAAGTATTTAAATCATTTTTAAATAATTTATTTAATATTATAATTAAATAAATTAAATACCATTTATATTCCAAAAATATTAAATATTTATGAAATATACTACTCTAAATAATTAAAAACTATTTTTCGAATTTTAAAATAATTTTTCGAAATTTATTTAGTATTTTTAATAATTAAAACCATTTTTTTTTTTATTTAATTAAAATATTTTTTAAAATAATAATTAATTTCTTAATAAAATTAATGTCGCTATAGGGGCCTATAGGTGACGTAATCCGTCGCTAATGGTGTTCTTGGCCTCTCTTTCTTTTTGAAAATTGCTGTAAAAGCATGTCAGTTTTCTTGGTGGTTGGTTTGACCACTTTTTTCCTAATTCTAGTGATGTTTTCTTTTGGATAAAGTGTCTATAGTATATAGTATAAGTATATATACTACCATTATCAATAAATTTCATGGCCATCATAAAACTTACCAGAGAGAGATCTAAGCCTCCAAACATTTTAATAGACCGTTCTTCATTTTTTTGGGTTTTCGAAAAATGAAGAAACGAATGAAAAAACTATACTTATCTTATAACTTATTAACTTTACGCTTTGATTTTTTATTATGTTAGGAGATTTAAAGCTTCACATCTAGTAGTAGAGATCATCAAAACATAATCTATATATCATCAATCATATTATCAACACAACATCACAAAGATCAAGATTTCAAACCAACCAAACTACTACCGGAGACTGTTTCATGATGAAGATCTGGGTTACCCGTAATCTTCATCTCGTGATGATGGTCAACGCAGTTTGACCTTGCATTCCTTTTGATCTCGATATGGTTATGAGAGTTATATAGAGGCATATATGTATATACTTATATGTATATACATACAATATATATAACAACAACATAACATAAATCATTAAAAAAAGCAGAAATCAAGGCCATCAAAAAAATTGTCGAATTTTTTTTTTTTTTTCGGGTTTTCCCAGATTTTCCAAAAGTCAAATGTTCGGTTAACGACTTTTGACCACATAACATATATATCTTCTATCTACATGATCTGGACTGATTCAAGTTCCAGATCAAAGTCTCCATAACATACTACAAGTACAAAAACTTAAAACACAAAAACATTAATAACAAAATGATCTAGAGGCCTCGACGACATTAGTTGTCAGTCTTATTTTTTCAACTTTTCCGATTTTTTTTTAAAATACTAGATTCGAGGATCTTTATGTTATGGATCCATGATTTTTAACAACCCGAGATCACTAAAAGACACCTTATTACACATATTTAAAACCAATCAATTACAACATTTTAACATCAAATCAAAAGATTTTTCAAAATTAGGGTTTTATACCTTTTTTTGATCCAATCTTTGATTTCGATTTTTGATTTTGATCTTTATTATCAAGTTAAGAATGATATGATGTGTGCTCTCTCTTCTCTCTCTCTCTCTCTCTAAATTTCAAATCGTGAGAGAGAGAAAGAGGAGAAAAAAAAAATGAAAATTAAAGTGCATTTTTCTCTCTTCTCTCTCTATATATATTATTTCATATGTATGTATTGGTATGGTGATTGGTGGTGATTGATGGTGTTGTGATGATTTCAGTCACAGGGGCTAGGGCTAGGGTGGTCACCACCAACTCAAATAGGGCAACATTTACAAGTTATGTCCAATTATGCAACAAAAGGGTAAAATAGTCATTTTTTTTTTTTTTTTAATGGCATTTTGGACATTTGCCAAACCCTTAGGGTTTAGGGTTTGGGGTAGGGTTTAGGGTTTGAACTATTTTTAGGTTTAGGGTTTAACCCTTAACTTTTAATTAATTTTTAAAATTTCCAATTTAGGTTTTAAAAATAGAAAATTAATATTTCTAAATTATAATTAGAATTTTCTAATTATATTAAAATTTCTTAATCATAATTTAAATATTGCTAATTAGGATTATTATTTCCTAATTAAAATTGCTAATTTAGCAATTAGGGTAAAAATTGTCATTAGGGTTTATAACCCAAAATTAGGGTTTCTAATAAAAAAAATTTTTCTAAATTAGAAATTAGATTTCCTAATTAGATTAGGGTTTTTCTAATTACTTATATCTTTAAAATTAGGATTAATATTTCCTAATTAACATTAAAATTATTAAATTAACAATTAGGTTTTCCCTAATTATAAAATTAGGGTTTCAAATCCAAATTAGGGTTTTAAAAAATTTGAAATTAGGGTTTTGCTAAATAATTAAGCTTTACCTTAATTAATTAATATAATTATATATTATTTACATTATAATTATCCATTAAGTTCCCAATTTAGGGTTTTATACACCGAATTAGGGTTTCAATTCCCCAAACTAAATTAGGGTTTTCTAGAACCGCTTTTAGGGTTTCTTATTAATCGTTAGGGTTTTTCTAACCTAACGCCGTTGACGTTCTTAATATATACTTAGGGTTTTTATTACGGATATCGTTTATCCGGTCAACCTCGACCCTTAACCACATACTGTAATACATATATACATATACACAAAACATATT
Source organism: Panax quinquefolius (assembly GCA_020205615.1). Taxonomy (NCBI): domain Eukaryota; kingdom Viridiplantae; phylum Streptophyta; class Magnoliopsida; order Apiales; family Araliaceae; genus Panax; species Panax quinquefolius. Next base: position 23,177,254 of record CM035170.1, on the reverse strand, counting down.
CACGTATTCCTTAATCTGAATAATTCACCTAAATCCTTCACGTAATTTTGAAATCCTCAAAATTCCTATCTTAAAAATATCAACATACACTTATTTTTCTGTCTCAGGTTCTAATTTTGAACTTAAATCAATTAATTAAAATTTTAAAAAAAAATTTTATTCAAAAAATTCTCGGGTTGTGAGAGAGCTTAAAGCACGATGTTTTAGGAACGGATTGAAATCGTTGGTACTCGAGAAGTTAGATGTGCTGCAAAAATAATTTATTTTCAAATTTATTAGAAAAAAGCCATTATCGCTGAAGGAGAAATGGAAGTTGTATTGAAGAAAAGTCAAGAACAAAGAAATGAGGCTGAAGGAAATATTATGATAAGTGGTAGTGGAGGTAGTAATCTTAATAAACTTAAGAGGGATAGTGATGTTCATTCAGGAAATAATGTGACACCCCCAAATCCTGGTACTTCATTTCCTCAAGATTTGGTTTCACAACATCAAAACATTCATTTCTAACTACCCAATCATAATAAAATTGAATAATAAAAGCATGCCCATATAGGATTAAACTTAAATAAAAATATCCGAGGTTATCTAACCTTTAGTTACAAATATTCAAATGCGAAAATTAAATAAACTTCATTACAATCTTTAAACCAAAGTATGAAAATAAAGCTATCAAAACTATTACAAGTCTTCAGTATTTGGTCATCTTTCCTTTTCCCTTACTGGTGCTAGGTACGTCACCCTTTTCAAATTTTAACTGCATTTAAATTTTACGAGCGCAAGAGTGAGCAAACAAGGCCCACTTGGAATAACAACAAATAATTCTTTAAACTTTTACATCAATTGCCAATACTAGTCTCAATAGAACTGAACAATGTGTTCTATTAACTTTCTAAAAATTATAACGTTCACTGAGGGTCTAATGACCATGAATCATGTCCACAGTTATAAGTAATTTTTCAACTTTAACTTTAACAAATATAAAGACTATAAGGACTCCACGCATTTCTTAGGGTGATCAACCCTTTGTACAATATATTGTGCACAACCATTTCAACGCTAAGCGTAAACCTCTAATAAAAGAGTTGTTCATCTCAGTATTTAGAACACAAGTCCGCACCAAAGTGAGTTTGGTTTGGATACATTACAGGGTAATTTAGAATTCAACGGTCATAAACTAAGGATTAGTTGAATACAAAAGAACTAACTGTATGCTATGGAATAATCATAACCGAATCGATATTTGTAAATTAATATCATGCTTTAGGAATAATCTAATAGCATAAACATTGAATAATCATAACATAATTTGCATTTTCTACTTAACTTGCCTCCAAAAGAAATAACCACAAAACACATAACACTTTGAATAAAGTAAAAACTTTTATTTATTCATAACCTTTTTGAAACATAAAACAATAGCATCACTACTATTTACATTACTTTCCTGAACTACAAAAGTTTTAGGACAACGTCATAGTCATATCCCATAGGTTGCACAACACTTGGGATTTATAATTTATTTAACCTTTCATTCATCATACAACAACTACGATGTTCTATTAAGATACTTCTTAGCCCTATCACATTCTTCCTCCATGACCCGGAACATTGTTCTGTTGCCTAATACGTATGATGGCAGCGTCTCGAACTGAATCGGATATCCCATGACCCGATCTTGAGCTCGATTAATTGCGGTGTTAAATACTTTATCCATCTCTTCCATCTTCATCCTCTTTTCTTGTGCGTCTCTTGCTACTAATCTGGTTCGTTGAAAAGCTTCCTCGTAAGCATCTTCAGCTCTTGCCCTCTTAGCGACTTCTTCTTCTCAAACATTCTTCATTCAAATGACCACTTCGATCAGTTGTTCTTTCTCTCCTTCAGTTTATACTAGTTTCTCCTCGACATTTGTCAGTCATTCTTCACGATCTTGGATCTCGCCATCTTTTTGTGTCATTGCAGTTTGTTTTTCAGCTACTATCTCCTGGAACTCCTAAACTGTATCCTGAAGTTCCACGTTATGGTCGTAAACTTCATCGTACATACGAGCAGCCATCGAGGTTAGTGGAGTCTCCTCCTCCTCGTCCTCGTCATCCTCATCCTCCTGTGGCAACTCAATGGGATCCTCCTTATCCGTTTCCACGTCATCATCCTCATCATCAACTACTGTGACCAACGGGGCTGACTCCCGTGGCAATAGTTGTTCCCAAACTACATGAATGTCGCGAGGCTCCTCCTCTATAGGCATTTGAGGTCCCTCCTCCCTAGCCTGACTGGATATTCCGACATTAGTCATCCTGACAACAAAGTTTTAAAGTTTTAATTATTAATCATTACTACTCGACACTCACGAGTACATAAACTATAAACACATAAGCATGTAAGTGTTTTATTACTTCTTCCTTAAAACTCGATAAGAGTTATCTCCACTATCTTTTCAAAGGTTAATTCTTAAGGCTTTTCCCCACCTAAGGTTCATAACCTAAAGCTTTGATACCAACCTGTGACACCCCCAAATCCTGGTACTTTATTTCCTCAAGATTTGGTGTTCACTACATCAAAACATTCTTTTCTAACTACCCAATCATAATAAAATTGAATAGTAAAAACCTGCCCATACAGGATTAAACTTAAATAAAAATATCCCAGGTTATCTAACCTTTAGTTACAAACATTCAAATGCGGAAATTAAATAAACTTCATTATAATCTTTAAACCAAAGTCTGAAAATAAAGCTATCAAAACTATTACAAGTCTTCAGTATTTGGTCATCCTTCCTTTTCCCTTACTGGTGCTAGGTACGTCACCCTTTTCAACTTTAGCTGTAAGAAATTTTACAGGTAAGAGTGAGCAAACAAGGCCCACTTGGAATAACAACAAGTAATTCTTTAAACTTTTACATCAATTACCAATACTAGGCTCAATAGAACTGAGCAATGTGTTCTATTAACTTTCTGAAAATTATAACGTTCACTGAGGGTCTAATGACCATGAATCATGTCCACGGTTATAAGTAATCTTTCAACTTTAACTTTAACAGTCATAAGACTATAAGGAGTCCACGTAATTAGGGTGATCAACCCTTTGTACAATGTATTGTGCACAACCATTTCAACGCTAAGCGTAAACCTCTAATAAAAGAGTTGTTCATCTCAGTATTTTGAATACAAGTCCGCACCAAAGTAAGTTTGGTTTGGATACATTACAGGGTAATTTAGAATTCAATGGTCATCAACTAAGGATTAGTTGAATACAAAAGAACTAACTGGATGCTAGGGAATAATCATAACTGAATCGATATTTGTTAATTAATATCATGCTTTAGGAATAATCTAATAGCATAAACATTGAATAATCATAACATAATTTGCTTTGAACAATATTAAGTCAACGTTATTGATAATTAGATACCAAGCATGCATAATGGATAGTAATTTGAACGATAAAGTTGTTCAACACTAGAATATTAAAATATAGCGATTGCATGCTAAATAACAAGTTACATATTAAAGAAACTTGCTCAATACTAAATATATGATTTAGAATACTTGCATCCCTATGAACAATTAGATACAAGAGCTTTCTCAATAATAAACCATCTAGCTCTACGAAAGTGTAGAGTTAGTCACTTGTATAATTGAATTTGAATTAAAAACAATAATGTACTCAACGAAATTGAACTTGCACAATGAAGTTTTACAGTTAGAAAACTTGTTTAAAAGAGTTTAAATATTCGCATAATTATAGAAGTAAAGTTAGAGAACTTGCTCAAAAGAGTTTAAATATTCGCACAATTATAAAAGTAGAGTTAGAGAACTTGCCTTTAGCACAAGCTAACCCTTACCACTTGAATCTCAATACCCTATATATATGTCATCATGACATAATTAGTCATTACCAACCTTTATATCTATATAAACAAATATATACATCATGTAGGTTAAATTACCAATTCACATAATCAAACTATGTTAATACTAGTTAACCCTTGATAACATGCTCATTCATAGTTTAATACTCAAAAATCATCATTTAACATTCCTATTATTAACACATAACATTTATTTTCAAACTTTGTGTAATAAACTAAAACCGTTTCCGGAACATTACTGTTAACTTCAAGCTACTTTACGCCACAGCTTTACATCAGGTTATTTAAAGCCATGGGCGCTTAATCAATGTCTTAGGTTTTGTAATATTCATGAACGCAATCAAATTGCAAAAATGCTTTAAGCGTAGATAAATCGAGTTTAAAAATTTTACAAACCATATACCCGGATCACCCTTTATGCACAATTATTAATTAAACGAAAAGATAAAGAATAAAATCATACCCTTGAAGATCGAGCTTCCTCAGTACAAGTTCACCTCCAATCCTTTTCGCTCAACTTGAATCCACCGGTTTGGTTCCTTCCTTTGATCAACGTTAGCCACCCAAGTGTTTGGCCTCTAGAGGTGATCCACCAAGGAATAATAAGAATTCAAGAAGATGGGTATTTGGCTCAAACCCTAGTTTTCTATCTCTATAGAAAAGGAGCGCATCTCTCCAACTATTTGAATTATTAATTATTAAAAAAGTCAACAACACGATATCCCATATAAGACTCTCTTATTATATAGATATCAAATAACCCTATTAAAATAAGGTATTATTTAATTAAAAATTCTTTTAATTAAATGGGCTCCCTAATCTTATTAGGGATAATTAATTAAACTCCTTTAATTAATTTTCCTCCTAATCCTATTAGGAATAAATGAGAGTACTTTATATTAAATTAATTTCTAAACTCTTTTAGAAATTAAAATAATAATAATAATTGTAATAATATTAATAAGACTCTCTTATTAATTTATATTTAATATTTCTAAAATATTAAATAATAATATTAAGCTATTTAATTTATTCTATCACCATAGATTAAATTAAATATACATAACATATTATTACGATTATGCCATTAACTTCTTAAATAATTATTCTTCCTTTTATGGTGTGACCCTTTAGGTTCTCCATATTAAACCTATTGTGAATAAATCAATTAGAACAATTCTAATCTTATTTAAATAAATAAATTAAACAATTAATTTATTTAAATAAATAATATTTATTCTACAATAGGATAAAGCCCCTAAATGATCAACGACTTTCCGTATAATATAGATTTCAACATTAATCATAAAAGAACCTTTGAGTAAATAGTTACCGCATAATTCAATCCTTCCACCATACAATGTCCCAATTAAATATAAGACATGGAATTACTCACAAGTCTTATTTTATTTAATTATATGTATTTCGACTCTTAAATGCACAACTCCAAATAATGCAAATTAGAAACTCCTTTCTAATTTCATTCTCGCCGCCAAGGACTACTCACTGGGTTGTCATTTATCGAATCACATAGACATTTCTCTTTTTTAATAGAAGTGGTAGATTCTTTATCGATCATACATTATCTCCATGTACAACTTATTATACCCAAGCATACCTTTTGATATACCCTAAGGGTCTTAAGGAATAAGTCAAAGTATAACTCATCATACACAAGATACTATGATGATCTCAAGTCCAGGATCACTTGACTACTATCACTACAGAAATTCCTATCGACAGCAAGTAAAACTCCATTAGGTATTCCTTAGCGAGCCAATGCTCAAAGAACTTATTCTCTAATAAGCACCTACATACTTGCTTTAGTGTTCCACACAAATGATCACGAGATCAATCATCCTCATCCAATGAGCAAGTTAACGATGTACCAATCTATCCTGATTCACTAATCCCCAATTTAGTAATCCAACGATTGGGAACTATTTTAGTTTTAAGCTTTCTAAGAATTTAGATCTCATTAGAATGATCATCATCATTATTCTAAAAGCATTGCTTAAAACTATGGGTTTATCACATATTATAAAACAAAGATCATGTAGATAATTAAAAGCCTTTAATAAATTAATACTTTTTATTAATAAATGAATAAGATTGTTACAAAGTATATGCTTTATCATCAAACATGATCGCTTTGTGTGCATACTACTTTCAATCTCCCACTTGCACTAAAGCCAATCGCCATGGTATCTTATACTCTTCTTCTCTAAGTGACGATTATCCCATCATTGGATAAGCTTTAGTTAATGGATATGTAATGTTGTTCTTGAGAGTCCACTATCTCTATAGTGATTTCCCATCTTTCAATGATTCTTATAATCAAATGAAAGTGCCACAACACATGTTTAGATCCAAGATGAGACTTAGAAACTATTCCTAGTTCTCAGAATGAACTTTTAATCCAAACAATCAACTTGCAGCCTTCATTTATAGCTATATACTTTGTCTTTATCACTAAACCAAAGAACTCTTTCTTTTTTGGAACCTTTCCAATTCACTCACTAACTCGCTCAAGATAACGCTTTACCTTAAAGTGGATTTTTCATCATCTTGGTCTCGTCTTCAAAACTTGAGTCTCCGTTAAGCCTCTAGTTTTAATTTAGACCCACCATGAATATGATCACATCCTTAGTGCTTGGGTTAAGCACTTTAAGATGTTTTTCACCGACTCATAGTGAACTTCTCCGTAATACGATCGATCAACATCGTGTCTCGTATATTTCATCAGATACATGATAGTCACTCATGCGACCTCTCTTTTCGAGTCTGTGGGGGACTATTAAGAGAGATACACTCCATAGCTCATCAACATGAGACATCTCTTGAGTTTGCCATGCTAAACGACTTTAGCATCAAATGAATATACGCTCCTTGGGGGTTAAGTCGAGCATCCTCTTAAATCTATCTATATAGATTTATATCCCCAATTAAGATACTCTTCCAAATCATTCATGGAGGAATGTTTAGACAACTTTATCTTTACCGATTGTAGCATTGGTATGTCATTCCTCATCCGTAGTATATCAACATATAATACTAGAAATGTCACGACGCCTCCCAAAATCGAACTTTTTGATTGCCTTCATACACACTAGAACTCTTACCTCATCGTATGTAACTCGATCATCATCTTCTATGATGTGCACCTCATCATCATCATCCATGATGAATCCATACCTCCTAGGTATCTTCTGGTACTATTCCGCATTTACGATTCTGGCCAGGTACAATAGTCTATCTATAGTTCCTCTTATTTCACTTATAGTGTTTTGTGGTTCTTGAACTCTTCAAGATCTATTATCCTCCCACTAGCCCCTTCAATAATAAACACATTTATCTTAGAAGGCAACGTGTTTCGCAACAAACACCTTTTGCTAAGTAGGATTATAGAACATATACCCTAAACTTACTTTAGGATGTCCCACAAATCAGTACTTGTCAAATCTTGTCCCAAGCTTATCCTTTGAAACCTTTTCACATAAGTTGGACAACCCCTTATCTTAACATACTTAAGATTAGGAATCCTCCCTGTCCATAACTTTTATGGAGTCTTGGGGCCGGATTTTGAGGTTACCTTTTCGTAGATATGCAACCATTTCTAGGACATTATCCTAGAAGGATACCGGAATGTCGGTAAAATCATTATGGACCGCACCATGTCCAACAAGGTACGATTTTTCCTTTCGTATACATCAATCAATTATTATGTATCGAGAGTCCCATTATGAGAAAACCATTTGAGATGATCTAGAAACTTATTGCACAAGTATTTATTCCTCGATCCGATCAAAGAATCTTAATACTTTGCCAATTTGTTTCACTTTTGAATTCTTTGAACCTTTCAAATAATTCACACTTGTATTTCAAAGAAATACACACATTCAACTCTTTGAATGATCATCTCCTTTTCTTATACTAGTTTGTTCAATTTGCAAAATATATTTTTCACGTAAGTCAAGTATACAAAATTTATTAAGTAATATTCCAGCTTTATACAAAACATTATTATTATAAATAGAACAACAATTGTTCTTAATTATAATACCAAAGATTTCATTGTCCAACAATAAAATGGAAATAATATTTCTAACAAGAACCGAATACAATAACAACTTATCGACTTAATAGATTTGCCCGTAGGCATTGCTAAACTATAAGTTTCTATAGCTAATGCAAAGAACCTTTGCTTCATTTTCCACACATAGATTACTTATATTTGTTTAGCTTTCTACTTCGCTTGGTCCCTTCATAAATCTATATTTATGATAACCAAAGTCGGTATCCAATACCCAAGTAGAACCTCGACTTAAAGAAAAATTTATTTCAATCATGAACAAAATCAGATTTGTAACCTCAAACTTCACTAAGCTTCTTTGTTAGCCTCTCAAGAAGATGCTTCTCAGCTTTCTTTCCAAAGGTCCAAAGCTTATTGCAGTGGAAGCAAACTCTTTGCTATCCGTATCGCTTTTGTTCTTATTATCCTTTGTTTATGCCTTTCTATTTACCTTTTGAATCGCTCTTCTTTCGTAAGATCCTTTGGCCCCTACCAAGAAGACTTGGTCTTTCTTTGGTTGAAAGTGACTCTCAACATTTTTCAACATGTTAAGCAAATCAACGGCCGATATCTAGCTTGTTCATATGAAAAATTCACAACAATTGTGAAAGGAGTCCGGAGTGAGTGTGCAAGATCAAATCTTGGCTCAACTCTCCATCCATCCACGAAAAACCTCGTTGTCCTAATCGATCAATCAAATTGATTATGTTAAGAACTTTTATCTGCATCATCATATAATAAGTGCCATCGGGCCATTCTAGAGATCTAAGAGCTCCTTAGATATCTCGATATCTATCAGTCCTACTTTCCTCACCATCAACTACTTGATGTGCAGAATATAGTAGGAGCATCCATAGTTTCATGCCGACGCCAAGCTCAAGTACTCATGGATGCGAGCATGATGCATCGAGCCAATCGCATCATCTCTTGCCACTTTCTAAAAGTAGCAATCTCTTCCTCGAGGCATTGTCTCGCAACCATTGCAGGGATAGGCGACATGACATAAGATAGCTTTTCAAATTATGAGAACTATTCTCAAATTCCTTAACCAATCCGCTTAATTCATTCAAGTTAATTTAGCATCTAATATGCTTCGCAAAGATAGTAATTTTAGACATTGTAAAATTCTTTAAATGAATTTGTAATTAACAACATTTTAACATACATTCTTTTATTAATTACCAAAATAAATTAGGTCTTGTTTTAAATTGGTATCTCCCACTATTTTCTTCAAACTATATTACCTCACTTATATAGTTCTTTAAAAATCTAATTAAAGATTTGCTAGTGAGAATAAGGATCCCATTTCAAATGTATATAGCCTTGTGGTGACACAACAAACTATATATAAATAAATAGGTAGACAACTTTTGTCAATTACATCAACTATGCAACTCCTTTTTTTTGCTCTTAGATTATTTTGATCAAGTGGTGGCACATCCAAATCAAAATTATCCAAGTTAAGTCCAACCTAGCACTCCATATATTCAAAAAGAAAAATATCATCCTTGTGGTGACACAACAAAACAATATTGTTCAATTTTCTTTATAAGCATCAAATGTGATAAATTAACATCTTAAATACTTAATACTTGCCTTGTGGTGACACAACAAACTCATATTAAATATTTAATACTCTATTAATTTTATCATGCTAGAAGGCGACGCTCGATATTCCAAATATCTTTGAACGCTTAGGACTTAATATAAAAATTTGAGGGTTTGTTATTAATTTGTCTCATCTTGTTTAGCGCGCATTGCATATATATATATAAAATACGCGTCATATTAATTAACATGCAAGCATGTTTGCATAATATATAATATATATAGTATAAGCATGCACATATAGAATACTATATTCTACCCGGATTGATTATGGACTTTTATTCTAGTTTGGTTCACTAGAGCCACCAAGTGAACCAAAAGGTCAAACCCTAGGGTGCAAGAAATAATATTTAAATATAACTATTACATTTAAACCCTGGGCCCATTACAAACGGGTCTTCAAGCGCCCTTGTTCCTTGATCTCCAATTCTTCAAAATTAATTCTAACTATTCCTATTACAAAACTATTTAAAATAAATAGAAACCTTGATCGCTAAATCAAGGGAAGTACATAGGAGGAGATAGAATTTACATTAAGAAAAAAATTAGAGAAGACGAGGTACGCAGAATTCCCCATTTAATAAAACCCATACATTCATGCATCCAACTAAAATAAAATCCAATCACATCGGTCAATAGTCCATAATCAATCCCATTTATTATCATACACATCATCATATGCATCAATAAATAACATTCATCTTATGAATAATAAACATTTAATATATATATTGATATCATTTAATGGGCAAATTTAGTTAGTATAAAATCTAATTTTGAATCAAAATAAACTCCTTTATTTTAATCCAAATTTAAATCAAAATAAAACTATTTTATTTTAATTTATCCAATTTTGAATAAAATAAACTATTTTATTTTAATCAAAATCTTTAATCAAAATAAACTCCTTTATTTTAATTAATTATGGAATCCAATTCCATGTAAAAAAAAAATAAAATTCCTTTATTTTAAAGGAAACACGATTTTCTTTTTTTTCTTTTTTATTCACAAATAAACTCTTTATTTTGAATAATATGAAATCTTATTTCATATCTAAATAAACTCCTTTATTTAAGGAAACATCTTTTTCTTTCCTATTCACAAATAAACTCTTTTTATTTTGAATAATATGAAATCTTATTTCATATTTAAATAAACTCCTTTATTTAAAGAAACGTAGAATCCAATTTCAACTCTAATTAGTTATCATGGAATCCAATTCCAACTCTAATTAGTTAGCATGAAATTTAATTTTAAAATTAAAATAAACTTTATATTTTAATATTAAAATAAACTTTTATTTTTATTTTAAACTTTTATTTTATTTATATATAATATATATATATATATATATATATATATATATATATATATATATATATATATATATATATATATATATATATATATATATATATATATATATATATATAATATATATATATATAACATAAGTTATCCTTAATATAATATAATATATATATATATTACAACATATATATAATAATATATATATATATATTATATAATAAAAATTCAATTCATATTATATATATATATATATAAATAAAGGATAAATATATATATATATAATATTAATTAAAAAAATCTTTAATCAAATAAGAATCACGGTTCGCTGAATCATATTCATAAAAAAAAAAAATTTTTTTTTTTTTTTTTTTTTTTTTTTTTTTTATAACAAAAAAATTATGCCCAATTAAATTGTTCTAAACACATATCAATATATATCAAATTAAATAATTAATAATTTGCATAAAGGTTTGGCTCTGATGCCACCGTTAGGTTTGTAATATTCATGAACGCAATCAAATTGCAAAAAATAAGCTAAAACGCGTAAAAATCGAGTTTAAAAAATTTTACAAACCATATACCCGGATCACCCTTTATGCACAATTATTAATTAAACGAAAAGATAAAGAATAAAAATCATACCTTGAAGATCGAGCTTCCTCGTGTACAAGTTCACCTCCAAATCCTTTCGCTTCAACTTGAATCCACCGGGTTTGGTTCCTCCTTTCGATCAACGTTAGCCACCCAAGTGTTTGGCCTCTAGAGGTGATCCACCAAGGAAAGAATAAAATTCAAGAAGATGGGTGGTTGGCTCAAACCCTAGTTTTCTATCTCTATAGAAAAGAATGCATTCTCCAACTATCGGAATTATTACGTATCAGAAAAGTCAACAACCGATCCCGATATAAGACTCTCTTATATAGATATCAAATAACCTATTAAAATTAATAAGGTATTATTTAATTAAATGGGCTCCTAAATCTTATTAGGGATAATTAATTAAACTCCTTTAATTAATTTTCCTCCTAATCAATTAGGAATAAATGAGAGTACTTATATTAAATTAATTTCTAAACTCTTTAGAAATTAAAATAATAATAATAATTGTAATAATATTAATAAGACTCCTCTTATTAATTTATATTTAATATTTCTAAAATATTAAATAATAATATTAAGCTATTTAATTTATTCTATCACCATAGATTAAATTAAATATACATAACATATTATTATTACGATTATGCCATTAACTTCTTAAATAATTATTCTTCCTTTTTATGGTGTGACCTTTTAGGTTCTCCATATTAAACCTATTTGTGAATAAATCAATTAGAATAATTCTAATCTTATTTAAATAAATAAATTAAACAATTAATTTATTTAAATAAATAATATTTATTCTACAATATAGGATAAGCCTCCCTAGCGATCAACGATTTTCATTAATATAGATTTCAACATTAATCATCAAAGAACATTAAAATAGTTATAAAAGAACATACTTTGAAGTAAATAATTATTTATTATAATTTTCATCCTTCCACCATAAAATTAAAACGTCCCAATTTCAATATAAAAAATAATTTACCATTAAGTCTTATTTTATTTAATTATATTTATTAATTAAAAATTAAAGATAAATGAATCAAATCAATGCAAATTAGAAACTTCCTTTCTAATTTCACCTCCAATCTTTCAAGGCTCAACTTGAATCCACCGGGTTGGTTCCTTTATCGATCAACGTATACCACCATTTTATGCTTCTTATTAATAAACCAAGGAAGATTCTTTCATATCGATCATTTCCTCGTTACAACAAGTTTTATCTCTATAGAAAATCCACCGGAAGGCATCTCCAATCACTATTGGAATTATTGACGATCCATCACGAAGATATCCATATAAGACTTTTCTTATAAAGATATCAACCCCCTAATTAAAATAAGGTATTATTTAATTAAACTCTTTTAATTAATGGGCTCCCTAATCTTATTAGGATAATTAATTAAACTCCTTTAATTAATTTTCCTTCCTAATCAATTAGGAATAAATGAGAGTACTTATATTAAATTAATTTCTAAACTCTTTTAGAAATTAAAATAATAATAATAATTGTAATAATATTAATAAGACTCTCTTATTAATTTATATTTAATATTTCTAAAATATTAAATAATAATATTAAGCTATTTAATTTATTCTATCACCATAGATTAAATTAAATATACATAACATATTATTACGATTATGCCATTAACTTCTTAAATAATTATTCTTCCTTTTTTATGGTGTGACCCTTTAGGTTCTCCATATTAAACCTATTGTGAATAAATCAATTAGAATAATTCTAATCTTATTTAAATAAATAAATTAAACAATTAATTTATTTAAATAAATAATATTTATTCTACAATAGGATAAGCCTCCCTATGCGATCAACGACTTTTCCGTATAATATAGATTTCAACATTAATCATAAAAGAACCTTTGAGTAAATAGTTACCGCATAATTCAATCCTTCCACCATACAATGTCCCAATTAAATATAAGACATGGAATTACCACAAGTCTTATTTTATTTAATTATATGTATTTTCGATCTCTTAAATGCACAACTCCAAATAATGCAAATTAGAAACTCCTTTCTAATTTCATTCTCGCCTTAACCAAGGACTACTGGTTGTCATTTATCGAATCACATAGGACATTTCTCTTCTTTTATTAGAAGTGGTAGATTCTTTATCGATCATACATTATCTCCATGTACAACTTATTATACCCAAGCATACCCTTTGATATACCCTAAGGGTCTTAAGGAATAAGTCAAAGTATAACTCATCATACACAAGATACTATGATGATCTCAAGTCCAAGGATCACTTGTACTACTATCACTACAGAATTCCTATCGACAGCAAGTAAAACTCCATTAGGTATTCCTTAGCGAGCCAATGCTCAAAGGAACTTATTCTCTAATAAGCACCTACATACTTGCTTTAGTGTCTCCACACAAATGATCATGAGATCAATCATCCTCATCCAATGAGCAAGCAACGATGTACCAATCTATCCTGGATTCACTAATCCCCAATTTAGTAATCCAACGATTGGGAACTATTTTAGTTTTAAGCTTTCTAAGAATTTAGATCTCATTAGAATGATCATCATCATTATTCTAAAAGCATTGCTTAAAACTATGGGTTTATCACATATTATAAAACAAAGATCATGTAGATAATTAAAAGCCTTTAATAAATTAATACTTTTTATTAATAAATGAATAAGATTGTTACAAAGTATATGCTTTATCATCAAACATGATTGGCTTGTGTGCATACTACTTTCAAACATGAATGTTGCGAAGCGATCTTACGTCATCCCCTACCCTAGCGACATCGAATACCTTTTCTATCTCCATAATCTAGGTTTGTGCTTTGACTGGATTCATGGACCCACGGAATTCAGGTGGTCCAACCGCCTTGAAATCCTTAAACGTTGTACCATGGTTTTGTGGTTGATTTTGTAATGCTCCTGTCAGTAGAGTCACTAATTGTTGAACGGGGTTACCATCAACATTGTCGTTATTGGTTCCTTCAGTGGTTCTCTGTCTTGGTGGTTAACGTCTGGGAGGCATTATCTGTTAAAAATAAAGTAACAACTTTTATTTATTCATAACACTTTAAATAAAGTAACAACTTTTATTTATTCATAACCTTTTTGAAACATAAAACAATAGCATCACTACTATTTACATTACTTTCCTGAACTACAAAAGTTTCAGGACAACATCATAGTCATATCCCATAGGTTGCACAACACTTGTGATTTACAATTTATTTAACCTTTCATTCATCATACAATGTGACGCCCCCAAAATTGGTATACATCACCCATCTTGAGTCGCCAAATACATGGTACAAAATTCAAATACAATCTTAAATATACAACATGAGCTGTGAGTTTTAATACAAACATTGTCTTTTAGACAGCATTAAAACTCAAAATAAGTCCTCAATACATTTATTGTCACACTATTTAACAGAATAGTGAGGACTACTAATACTATCATCTAGTCCATCACTCCGTTCCCCGACTCGTCCCAGCTATATTCTCATTTCCTGAAGACAACAATGAAAGAAAGGGTGAGCTCAACTAGCCCAGTAAGAAATATTATGACTAAGATAATGCATAATAAATTATCATTAGCCTTCAACAATGTTAAACTAATAAAATACAATAGACATCAAGGTTAACTGCAGCAGAACAAGCAATCCATTAAAAAATTCAAGTAGAGAATAAAATCTACTATCTTCTATGATTTAAAAGGTTTTTCATCACTTTTATCGCTGAGACTCAGCTTAATAAATAATCCACATCATTAAATCATCCCTGCACTACAGGCCAAGGATATTCTTTAGTATCACAACCACGAATTATCCATGCACCACGGCCAAAGATAATCATGTTTTCATCAACCGGTCCTGATCATGCCATAAAATAATTCATCTTTGCACCCTTGGCCGAAGAGAATCCATAGCCATAATCATACCAAAAATTGTCCATCAATGCACTACGGGCCAATGAGGACTTTTTCCACATCATTTGTAAAATTACTACCATGATTATACCGAATAATCCTCGGTCATAATCATACCAAGTCCATCTATGCACTACAGCCACGTATGACTTTCAAAATAATATAAACATGAGGATGATGACAATGATATAATAATTCAATAAAACAAGTTCAAGAATTAATTTATCCGAGAACTAATAACGCCCAAATTGTCAACACGATACTTCTTTGTAGAGTAAAATTCAAGAATGCTCGTAAGAATATTTCCATGAAAAGATACTAGATGAAGCGCAAATATCAAGGATATTCCACTAATTTCATGGAGTATAGAAGTCAAAACTTTAACCAACCGAGTATAATAAAGAATGGAATAACAAAAGAAATCACCATGCATGCGATATTCCAATGTAATAATAGATGTATGTTTATTCCAATGTAATAATAATAATGGAACCGTGTCAAAGTAAATTAATTACACCAATGTGATATTCCAATGTAATATTAAATAATGGAACCGTAATCCCAAAGAATGAAAAGCACATGCAAAACGCATGTGATGATATTCCAAATGTAATAATAAAGAATGGAATAGTAGAAGAATTTCACCATGTATGCAAAATTTTGCATGACAAAAGTATATTCCAACATAATGGCAAAGAATGGAATAATGTAAGAATTTCACCAAGTATAGGGTAGCTCACAGATACAAAGTTATTCCAATGTAATAATAAAGAATGGAATAACAGAAGTTCTCTTCATGAATACAAAAGAAATAATACTCCCTACGAGTACAACAAATAATATTCCCTACCTTATAAAGAAGAGTACTGGATATAGAAGTAGTGAAGTAGCAAAATACTTTTCTTCTTTCTTTCTATAGTTTCTCTCTCTAGAGTTTCAGTGAATTTGTAAGAAATAATGAATGAATGAGCTTCTATTTATAGAAGAATGGACTGCATAGTAACTAACTCATGAACGGTCCAGATTGATTTACTTTAATCTGACGGTCCATATTTAAAGCAAAATCTTTTAAATAAAATATAATATATTCTATTTATAATCTAATAAAATGAATAACTTTATAAAAGATTTTACTATGCAAACACTATGCAGTACTATGCAAACACTATGCATAATAAAATATAATATATTCTAATTATTGTCTAATAAAATAGATAACTTTATAAAAGTATTCAGTTTTATATAAAAAGATTTTACTATGCAAAACACTATGCAGACACTATGCAACACTATGCATAATAGAATATAATATATTCTATTTATAGAATAACTTTATAAAAGTATTCTGTTTTGTATAAAAAGTTTTTCTGTTTTATTACATTAATAATACTAATAAAACAAAATTGAGTGACTTATCTCGTAAACATCAATAATCAATATTGTGTGCTACTATGCAACCACGCGTATTACTGTACTTTTACTACCGAGTAGTTTTACAGTTTTAACGGTAAAACTTCCGTCGTTATTCTCATCATAGTCATATCCCATAGGTTGCATAACACTTGGGATTTACAATTTATTTAACCTTTCACTCATCGTACAACAACTACGATGTTCTATTAAGATACTTCTTAGCCCTATCACGTTCTTCCTCCATGACTCGAAACATTATTCTGCGATCTAACACGAATGATGGCAGCGTCTCGAATTGAATCGGATATCCCATGACCCGATCTTTAGCTCGATTAATTGCGGTGTTAAATACTTTATCCATCTCTTCCATCTTCATCTTCTTTGCTTGTGCGTCTCTTGCTGCTAATCTGGTTCGTTGAAAAGCTTCCTCGTAAGCATCTTCAACTCTTGCCCTCTTAGCGCCTTTCTTCTTCTCACTTTTTTTTTCGCCAAATAACCACTTCGATCATCAGTTGTTCTTTCTCTCCTTCAGTTTGCACTAGTTTCTCCTCCACATTTGTCAGTCGTTCTTCACGATCCTGGATCTCGCTGTCTTTTTGTGTCATTGCAGTTTGTTGTTCAGCTACTATCTCCTCATAACTCCTCAATCAGTATCTCAAGTTCCACGTTATACGTAGACTTCATCGTATATACGAGAAGCCATCGAGGTTAGTGGAGTCTCCTCCTCCTCGTCTTCGTCATCCTCATCCTCCTGTGGCAACTCAATGGGATCCTCCTCATCCGTTTCCACATCATCATCCTCATCTTCAACTACTGTGACCAACGGGGCTGACTCCCGTGGCAGTAGTTGTTCCCAAACTACCTGAATGTCACGAGGCTCCTCCTCTGTAGGCATTTGAGGTCCCTCCTCCCTAGCCTGACTGGATTCTCCGACATTAGTCATCCTGACAACAAAGTTTTAAAGGTTTAATTATTAATCATTACTACTCGACACTCATGATTACATAAACTATAAACACATAAGCACGTAAGTGTTTTATTACTTCTTCCTTAAAACTCGATAAGAGTTATCTCCACTATCTTTTCAAAGGTTACTTCCTAAGGCTTTTCCCACCTAAGGTTCATAACCTAAAGTTTTGATACCAACTCAGTGATG
The DNA here is from genome assembly GCA_020205615.1 of Panax quinquefolius. Taxonomy (NCBI): domain Eukaryota; kingdom Viridiplantae; phylum Streptophyta; class Magnoliopsida; order Apiales; family Araliaceae; genus Panax; species Panax quinquefolius. Next base: position 23,159,286 of record CM035170.1, on the reverse strand, counting down.
ACACCCCAAATCCTGGTACTTCATTTCCTCAAGATTTGGTGTTCACTTAATCAAAACATTCATTTCTAACTACCCAATCATAATAAAATTGAATAATAAAAACCTGCCCATACAGGATTAAACTTAAATAAAAATATCCCAGGTTATCTAACCTTTAGTTACAAACATTCAAATGCGAAAATTAAATAAACTTCATTACAATCTTTAAACCAAAGTCCGAAAAAATAATAAAGCTATCAAAACTATTACAAGTCTTCAGATTTGGTCATCCTTCCTTTTCCTTTACTTCAAAAGCTAGGTACGTCACCCTTTTCAACTTTAGTCAGAAGAAATTTTACAGTGTAAGAGTGAGCAAACAAGGCCCACTTGGAATAACAACAAGTAATTCTTTAAACTTTTACATCAATTGCCAATACTAGGCTCAATAGAATCGAACAATGTGTTCTATTAACTTTCAAAAATTATAACGTTCACCGAGGGTCTAATGACCATAAATCATGTCCACAATTATAAGTAATCTTTCAACTTTAACTTTAATTGATATAAGACTATAAGGACTCCACGTATTTAGGGGATCAACCCTTTGTACAATGTATTGTGCACAACCATTTCAACGCTAAGCGTAAACCTCTAATAAAAGAGTTGTTCATCTCAGTATTTAGAATACAAGTCCGCACCAAAGTAAGTTTGGTTTGGATACATTACAGGGTAATTTAGAATTCAATGGTCATCAACTAAGGATTAGTTGAATACAAAAGAACTAACTGTATGCTATGGAATAATCATAACTGAATCGATATTTGTAAATTAATATCATGCTTTAGGAATAATCTAATAGCATAAACATTGAATAATCATAACATAATTTGCTTTGAACAATATTAAGTCAAAGTTATTGATAATTGGATACCAAGCATGCATAATGAATAGTAATTTGAACGATAAAGTTGTTCAACACTAGAATATTAAAATATAGCGATTGCATGCTAAATAACAAGTTACATATTAAAGAAACTTGCTCAATACTAAATATACGATTTAGAATACTTGCATCCCTATGAAAAATTAGATACAAGAGCTTTCTCAATAATAAACTATCTAGCTCTACGAAAGTGTAGAGTTAGTCACTTGTATAATTGAATTTGAATTAAAAAACAATACTGTACTCTACGAAATTGAACTTGCACAATGAAGTTTTAGAGTTAGAAAACTTGCTCAAAAGATTTTAAATATTCGCATAATTATAGAAGTAAAGTTAGAGAACTTGCTCAAAAGAGTTTAAATATTCGCACAATTATAAAAGTAGAGTTAGAGAACTTGCCTTTAGCACAAGCTAAACCTTACCACTTGAATCTCAATACCCTATATATATGTCATCATAACATAATTAGTCATTACCAACCTTTATATCTATATAAACAAATATATACATCATGTAGGTTAAATTACCAATTCACATAATCAAACTATGTTAATACTAGTTAACCCTTGATAACATGCTCATTCATAGTTTAATACTACTGAAATCATCATTTAACATTCCTATTATTAACACATAACATTTATTTTCAAACTTTGTGTAATAAACTAAAACTGCTGAACATTCTCTAAACTCATGCCATGCAAGTGCCACGATTTACACACTGTGGTTGGCGTTGAGCTGAAATAAGGCATGCATGCGTAAGTCATAAAGCCAACGATTACGTCATGACGTGGCGTCGCTACGTAGCATGGCGCTAAAACTTATATTTGGTGCAGCAAGTATTGCTACAAACTCCGTAATTCTACTACGACCAAGCTCTAAGAACAACATGAACAAAAAGCCAAATTGGCCTACAAGCTCTAATCTAACAAACTAATTACATGTAATATATACAGAGACTTCACGTAAACATATTGTAAAGACTTCTAACATGATTCTACCCATACAATAACATAAACATCAAATTTACAACACCCAATTTCATTATTTTTTATAAAACTCCATTTTTGACATTTTTTATGAAAATCAACACTGTGATTTTGTTTTTCAATCAAAACAGTAAATTCAAAATACCATAGTTATGATTATACATACTCTATCAAATTCAATAGTCAATTTATCAATTTAACAACTAATTAAACCTTAATTTTTACTTTAAACTAAGCCATATTCATATATATTTTCATATGAACTCACTGTGATATATTTTTCTTCACAATTTACATACATACATAAAGTAATTGATTATAATCATACATAACCTATGAAAAAAATAGTTTTACAACAACAATCATCATCTAAAGCTATATACACAAGAAATTCATCATCCATAATTATTTACAGAGAACTTTTTGGAGAAGAAAACTAAACTTTAAAAAATAAAATACAAGGATTAATATCCTACCTTTGATTAAGAAGATGATACTCTCTAGAGTTAGAAGAAAATGGTGGCTAGCTATGATTACAATCTTCTTTCCCCAATTCTTTTCTCAATTTCTCTAGACTTCTCTCAAATTTTTCTTTCATTCTTCTTCTTCTTCTTCTCTTTTTCTCAATCGAGCCTTCTTCCTAACTCTAGTCTAACTAACGTAGAAAACTATAACGTATATATAGCAATAATATATATTAATTATATAATATAAATATAGATATAACGTATATCGCTTATATAAGTTTTGAAAATCAAAAGCCATAAGGCTTGTTTGGCTAACATAATAAAAATAACCATTAACTTATATACCTTGTTTGGTAAAGCTAATTAAAAATAAATCAATTAATCCTTATACCTTGTTTGATAAAACACTATTAGATTAAAGACTTAATATGCATTAAGACTTGTTTGGCCAAAACTAAATTAAACTCCTTTAATTTATTTTAATAACTCCTTTATAGCAAGGTTATTTGACACACTTCTACTAAATTAAATAATCAATTTAATCAATTCAAATACTAATCTATTAAATTACTTTAACACATAAATCATTCCCACATAATTATAATTTTCTTTATAATTATAAATTTATTTAACTAACTAACACCTTATTTTAATTACAAATTCTAATTAAAATATTATAATTCATTTAATCATTATTAGCTCTCTAACTTAATTATTAAATTAAATTAGTATATAATCTCATAACAATTAATTTTCTTAGCTCCTTAATTATTTATTCAACAAATAATTAACTAAACCACATCAACTCAAATTGAACAATTATTTATTCAATAATAAATATATCCATTAAATACTTATATAAATCAATAAATATTTATATTTATTACGGAATTTAAAATTCCAATGTTAGGAAGAAATATCGCCATAAAGATCATCTTTGTCGCTACTCCTTTTGACGGCAGGGTAGAAATTGCTTCTAACCTCAATTTATTATTATCATGATTAAGAGCTGATGAGTTGGTTGCTGAAATAGTGTAGGTGACAATCCATATACATATATATATATATATATATATATATATATATATATAAGGGTAAAAATATAAAGATAATAAACTTGTCTTGTTCACCATAACTACCCATACATTTATTGTTTTCTACCTCCATATTATTCTACACGCATCTAGTACACTTATTATTGAATCTTTTCACCTACACTTGCTTTCTTTTTCGCAAAACTACCATGTAGTACAACGTTGAATATCTAATTAAATAACTGGTTAGGTATTCAAGGTGGACCCCTTTTTTTTTTTTTGTAATTGATAATTATACACAAATTTAAAAAATTATTTTTCAAAACCCTAAGTTGTATATAGTTTTTAATATTTTAATAATTTGAACTAATTAATACTAATTTATTTTTTTTTAAAGATAACTATCTTTTTTTAAGACAAATAAAAAGTTAATTAAGGTGACAATCCTTGTCGTATGAAGACTCTTCACATATATCAACCAAGAAGCAACATGTGCTGATATTTAAAGTCAATTTTATGAGGTGAACACCAATAGACCAAAGTGGCCAAATTTGTCTAAAATGTGGTTCTAACCCAGCAAGTTTTCTTCTTCTACAAAATAAGCCGACCAATTTTTGATGTTCCACTTCATATTCATTCGTCACTCAGTACGTACGTGTACATTAATATGAAAAATGATATATATGTATTGTGAATATTTAGGTTGATTTTTTTATTGTCATTATGTCAATAAATATTAGTGGTAATTTTTTTGAAGAGATACAACTAATTGGGGTCCTAGTTACGTGGATAAATATTAGAGGTAATATTTTTGAAGAGATATGTAATAACTGGAGTCAACTCCTACCAATCTCATGTATTAATAAGTTTCGTAATTATAATTCCGTATAAATTTATCGCAATACATATCATAACTTGATATATTCTTTATTCTACAAAAACAAATCTCATTTAATTTGTACGTAAATAGTTGTACTTTTATAATATGTTTATTTTTAAAATTACTAAATTGTTAGTTTATCAGTTATGATATAATAACAGCACTCCATCCGCTTCAATATTAAAGATACAATTTGATTTTTGAGATTAAACTACACATATTAAACTTTAAAATTGGTATAACTCATAAAAATTTAGAATCGAAATAAATTTGTGATTAATAGTTTTTGTTATATATTATAAAATAATAATAATTGTATCAACTAAAATTAAATAAATTTATATTAATTTAAAGTTTAATATATCGTCTTTTGATCTCAAAAAACCAAATTATATCTGTAATTTTAAAATAGAAGGAATAAAATTTTAAGAGTAAAATTAAAGAGATGGTGTCATTTTATATTACTCTCAATCAAAAGGCATCTCCTTTTGTGAAGAAAATGACAAAATAGAACTATTTGCAAGGAGGGAATTAAAATAGAAGACGCCAAGCACGGTAAGCTATTTATGAAAAGAATTTAAAAAATCATCACTATTAATTCATTACATATAGTATGTCTGACCCATCAACAATTTTTTTTATTTTACACCATGTAATTCTTCGTCAATTAGAAAATAAATTTATAGTATTTATTTAAATTCGTAGTCAAAACATTTTGAAAAAAGAAATTGTACGTACAAATCTTTAGACGATATGCTGAGAGTTTTAATATACTAACCCTCCTTAAATTAATTTTTTCTTAATGAAGGATTAAAAGAGTGTTGTTACAATGACAAAAAATATTTCAAAAACTAATTTACAAAATGATGTGACAGAGTGTAATTAGTGACGATACATTATATATAAGTGAGCCTAGTGATAACAACCAATCACAATCAACCACATTATTTTATAAATAATTTTTTATAAGATTTTTTTGTCATCAAAGTATTATTGGGATTGAAATACCTTTTCCGAAATACTGTTTTTGTGGACATGAAAATGGAGATATTTCGGTTCAATTTCAAATTATTCGATCATTTTTCGGAGGTTTTAATCGTTTATGTTGCCTGCTTTTAATTTGATTTTTTCCGACAATTTCTTATCTTATTTTAGATGGTCCAATTCAACCATCAATAATGTATTCTTTCTTTTTGGAGGTAGGGAGTGGCTTAAAAAGGCTTCTATTTAGGAGCTGAGGAAAATGTGAATTGAGTCTGATCGAGCTGAGGAAAATGTGACTTGAGTGAAGATAGATACATAGATAGATACATAGATAGATGGATGGATATAGATAGAGGCTTTTTATTTGCAAAAAATGGAATAGGAATGTTTGTTCTATTTTATTATTATTGCGAATTATTTATCCTACAATTAGTCTCTTATTTGATTCGTGAATTATATATTTACATGTTATTATTTTTAAGATCATTTGATATTCAAAACAAAAATTATATAATATTATTTTATTTACTCCAGATTTTAATTTATTATTAAATAGCCTTAAAATGACAAACAAAAACGATAAAAAAAAGACATCATTGCTAAAAACAAGCTTAATTATGTATTCTCTATTCAATGGTCCACAATGATTCCAAAAAAGAATGTCACGAGTCTGTATATCCTCCTAAATCTTCCCCAAATCCCATGGCTAATCATCTCTTTTCACCTTTTCCCCCTCCAAAATATTACTGGATATCTTTGTACTTTTGGAGCGAATAATAAATTAATTATTAATATATATATATATATATATATATATATATATATCTCTAATTTGTTATCAATTTCTCAAATTTCATGATTAAGCATGTCTTCTAGATTCCAAGAGTTTAATTTATGTGTTTTAATGGTAGTCATCTATTTCATTTTACAATATTGTATTTATTTTTAAATTATTTTTATTCTCCTTCCCTATAAAGATTAATCTTTTAAATGTAAAAAGAAATAATAAAAAAGTAGTTGATATAGTAAAAATAATGATGTCAAAGCAATAAGTGTCATTTAAAGTATTAAGTTTAGTGTTGGTGAAACAATTATAAAAATATTGTTACATATATATTTGCTTTTATAACATAATTTTTATTCTGACAATATCAATTACTTAAAAATGATAGCTAACTTTTGCAAGTTCGACAACAAATATTCTCTTAATTGTTGATTTAATTATAATGAAAATATCAAAAAATATTTAAAGTCTTATTTTTTGAACAGTACAATATAATTTATTATCATTATTATAATATCAAAAACCAATTAAATTAAATCTTATTAAAAGAGAAAAAAAATAAACTCACAAACTAAACGTGCCTCACATAAAATAGAAAACATACTTCATATAAATAAAAACTAAATCCACCTAAGTTCCATGTGGGGCTTTAAGACCTCTCAAATTTGATCACCCCATAACCAACTTAATCAAACCCCATAACCAAATACTGGTGGGTCTTAGTTTGAATTAATTAATAGGATAAAATCACAATTCAGAAACATAGGAATATCAGCAAATTAGTTGTCATTGGCAATACATACTAAATGATCATATACGTTGATAATTTTGAAAAAAATATATATATTTTTAATTTATTTTTTGTGCCGGTGGAATCTATAGCCAAAACCTTCCAAGTGTGTATTCTATGTAAATAGCTGTATATATAGAAATTTGATATTTTCAAATAAAAAATAATATTTTCATATGATTCTTCATTGAAATAGCAAGTGCATCTCACATTCATATAAAACAGACTTATGTAGAACTATAATTTTTTATATGGAAATATCAGTTTCATATATATATATATATATATATATATATATATATATATATATAGATGTGTTCATTGCTCCCAAGATCAGATAAAGCAATGAGATTTATCTCAAATTTTAGACGGCCAAAATAATTTATTGTGTGAGCGGGAAATTCAAAATCATTTGTATTTTATTAGATAGATAGACGGTAGGATTTATCCCAAATTTTGGACGGACCAGATGATTTATTGAGTGAACGAAAATTTCAAAATCATTTGTATTTTATTATATATATATATATATATATATATATATATATATATATATATATATATATATATATAAGAGTTCACTCCTTATTTTACATATATCATGCTCACCCTTTTTATGCGACAATCATAGAGGCGACGATTTGGTGCTGTCATTATTACAGAGAATCGTCTTTAACTTTTAGCGACAACATATAGCGATCATAACCTAACCGTGCTTTCTAGTCCGTCGCTAAATGGAGTATGTAAGATATGTAAGACCCCAACTTTTATAAATAAAGAAGAATTTTCTATAAATATCATTTTTGAATATTATGGAAAAAATTTGATATAATGTTATAGTTGTGGGTAATATTTATAAATTTTACAAAGTACGCAAGTTGTTATATAATATTCGATTGGTCGGGAATTATTCGTTTTAGCAAGAAATATTCGTACAACGACACAATCATTGGTGGACCCCACAAAGGAATTATTGTCGGATTGAAAAAATGACAAAAATACTTTATAAAAATAATGGCGAAAGTTTTACCGTTAACTGTTGAAACACACCTTTGTTAAAAAATACGATAATCTGGCGTGAATAGCGCAAAGAGCACACGGTATTGATTATTGATGCTTATGTGATAAGTCACTCAATTTTGTTGGTATTATTAATGTAATAAAACAGAAAAGCTTTTTATATAAAACAGAATACTTTTATAAAGTTATTCGTTTTATTAGACAATAATTAAAATATATAATATTTTATTATGCAAAATGTTGCATAGTGTATTGCATAGTGTAGTTTTTGCATAATAAAATCTTTTTATATAAAAATGTAATACTTTTATAAAGTTATTTGTTTTATTAGACAATAATTAGAATATATTATATTTAATTATGCATAGTGTTTTTTATAAAGCTGCAGATAAAGGTTTGCATAGTAAAATCTTTTATAAAGTTATTATTTTTATTAGATTATAAATAGAATATATTATATTTTATTTAAAAGATTTTGCTTTAAATATGGACCGTCGATTAAAGTAAATCATATCGACCGTTATTCATGAGTTAGTTACTATGCGATCCATTTTTCTATAAATAAAGCTCATTCTCTTCATTCATGCGTTTTTTACTATTATTTGGACTGATTCCGCTTTTATTATTTTGTTGGAATATCATTGGAATATGCCATATGTTTTACGGGACTGAATTCCATTCCGTTAATTATTATTCTGTTGGAATAACTCATCTGCATGACTTACCGGTCGATCTATCGCATGCTTGGTGATTTCTTTTGTTATTCCATTCCTTATTATACTCGATTAGTTAAAGTTTGACTTCTATACTCCATGAAATTAGTGGAATATTCTTGATATTTGCGCTTCATCCAATATCTTTTCATGGAAATATTCTTACGAGCATTCTTGAATTTAATCTCACAAAAAGCAATATCATGTTGACAATTTGGACGTTATTAGTTCTGAATAAATTAATTATTGAACTTGTTTTATTGAATTCTTATATCATTGTCATCATCCTCATGTTTATATTTTTGAAAGTCATCATGGCACATGTAGTGCATAGATGGACTTGGTATGATTATGACCAGGGATTATTCGGTATATAATCATGGTAGTAATATTACAAATGATGTGGAAAAAGTCCTCATTGGCTCGTAGTGCATTGATGGATGATTGTTGTTGCATGATCATGACCATTAATGAATACACAAATATTCTTGGCCCGTGAGTGCATGGATAATTGTGGTCATGATACTAAAAAATATCCTTGGTCGTAGTGCAGGGGGGTGATTCGATGATGTGGATTATTTATTTAAATTTGAGTCCCAACGATAAAAGTGATGAAAAACTTTTAAATCATAAAAGATAGTAGATTTTATTCTCTACTTGACTCTTTTAATGGATTGTTTGTTCATTGCAGATTAAACTTGATGTTTGTTATATTTTATCGGTTTAACACTATTTGAAGACTAAAGATAATTTATTCTACTTTATCTTAGTCATAATATTTCTTCTTGGGCTAGTTAAGCTCACCCTTTCTTTCACCGTTCTCTTGAGAAATGAGAACGTAGCGAGGGGACTAGTCGGGAGAGCGGAGTGATGGTCCGAGAGGATAGCATTAGTAGTCCTCAATATTACGTGAAATAGTGTGTTAATAAATGTATTGAGGACTTATTTTGAGTTTTAATGATGTCTAGAAGACAATGTTTGTATTAAAACTCATAGCTCATGTATTATATTTAAGATTGTATTTGTATTTTTTGTACTATGTATTTGGCGACTCGAATAGGTGATGTATACCTATTTTGGGGGCGTCATGATTAATATCAAAGCTTAGGATATATGATCCTGGCTAAGATGTGAGAATAGAACTAGGAGGAGACAGACGGGGAATTCTTTCGCTAGTATGACCTACCTAAGTTTATTTGGTATTTAATTGGTCGGTCAAAGTATAGGGATAATATGTTATATGTTAATTAACATTTGTTTTGTGGCAGTATCTGAAAATGACATCCGAGAATGTTGAGAATAGCAATGGAGCACAGGAGACCGTTGAGTCTCCACATATCAATAATCAGGATAATGTGCATCAGGAAGGCGACAATCCTCATGCAAACAACAACACTGACCAAATGATGAATGATGGAATGTTCAGAGGCTTTATTCAATTCATGCAACAGCAGGCGAGAGTGGCTCCTGTCCAAAATATAGGTGGAAACACTTTGAAACTCTCGGATGGTCCCCATTAAAAGCAGTTCAAGGAGCTGGGACCACCGGAGTTTATTGGAGAGCCAAAACCACTTAAAAGCGGAAGCATGGATAAAGCGAGATCACCAAGATATTTGATGTCTTGGGATGCTCAGGAGCAAAAAGGTTCCTTTCACGCCTTTATGTTGCGAGGAGAGGAAGATTCTTGGTGAGAATCGGTAAAAGCGTACTCAACTTCCAGCACTGAAGATGTCTTGGGAGAAGTTCCAAGAACTATTCAACGACAAGTACTTTCCCAAAGTATTATTCGTCACATAAAGAGAGGTAGAGTTCATTAAGTTGGAGCAAAATAATATGACCGTGTCGCAAATCTGAAGCAAATTTTGCCGAGTTATCTCGGTTTTATCCCCCACTTGGTGGATAATGAAGAGAGAATGACGCGAATGTTTTAAGAGGTTTGAAACCCGAGATACGTCAACATCTTATTTCTCATAAACCGTGTTTGTATTCAGATGTTGTAAATAGGGCTCGATTAGTAGAGCAGCGATAACGAGTCAACGCAACCAAAAGAGAGCGGTAAATGAAAAATGATAATACCAATGAGAGCGCGATCGTTTGAAGCGGTGACAACAAGCGTGGAGGAATCAACAGGCGAGAAGTGGTAACCACTTCGGTGGTAATCAGGGACAAAACAATAAGAATGGACATTTTAAGAAGAGGAGATTCAACAATGATGGAAGGACGTCAGCACCAGCACCCGTTGTTAAGAAAGGAGAACGACCACCTATAATATGCTTTAAATGCGGAGGGGAGGGACACATCAGTCCAAACTGCGCGATGCCATCCAAAGCATGTTATAATTGTGGAATAGAATGTCACTTAGCCCGATTTTGTCGTTTATCGAAGACAAGTTTAGCCAGGATGGAGGCACCAAAGGTCGTCCCATAAAAGTCAAAGCCGGTAGTGCAAGGGAGAGCGTTTGTTGTGACCTCCCAGAAAGCAAGGAACCCGAATGAGGTCATCACGGGTAAGCTTATTATAAACTCTAGCAAAGTCTATACTTTATTTGATACCGGTTCTACCCATTCTTTTATTTCTCCTACTTGCGCTCAACGATTAAATTTGACTCCGGACAAATTAGACTTTGACTTATCGGTGGAAACTCCGTTGGGAGAAACTTTCATTAAATCCACTGTTTATAAGTCTTGTTTGGTTCAAATCGGTACCCTTTCATTACCTGTCGATCTTATTTCATTGAAAATACTTGCGTTTGATGTGATTCTAGGGATTGATTTGTTAACTACATATCATGCAAAAATTGATTGTTTTCGTAAGGTTGTTAGCTTTCATATTCCTAACCAACCTATTATGCGAATTCAAGCAACCAAACCATTAAAATCAATCACTGTCATCTCAAGCCATAAAGCTATTCGTTTATTAAAAAATGGATGTCAAGCTTTCTTAGCTCATGTCACGGATCTAAACAAAAATACGTCAATTTTGAATAATATTTCTATTGTTAATGAATTTTCTGACGTATTCCCTGAAGAACTTCCTGGCCTACCCCCAGAGCGTGAAATTGAATTTTGTATCGACCTTGAACCCATACAAAACCCATTTCCAAAGCCCCATATCGAATGGCTCTATTGAACTTCGAGAGTTAAAGACTCAACTGCAGGAATTGTTAGACATTGGCTTTATTCGTCCCTAGTACTTCTCCTTGGGGTGCTCTGTTCTATTCGTGAAGAAGAAAGACGGGAGTATGTGACTTTGTATTGATTATCGGGAGTTGAATCATGTCACCATCAAAAATAGGTACCCATTGCCCCGTATTGATGACCTGTTTAACCAGTTGCAAGGAGCCAAATTCTTTTCAAAGATTGATCTTCGTTTTGGATATCACCAATTGAAGATTAGAACCGATGACATTCCAAAGACGGCTTTTCGAACTCGATGCAGAGCATTATAAATTCCTAGTCATGTCCTTTTGGATTGACTAATGCTCTCTTTGCCTTCATGGATATGATGAACGAGTAGTATTCAAGGAATATTTGGATCACTTTGTGGTCATTTTTATTGATGACATCCTTATTTATTCCAAAAGTCGTGAAGATCATGAGCAACACTTGAGGCTGATAATCCAAAAGCTTCGTAAATATAAGCTTTATGCCAAGTTGAAGAAATGTGAGTTCTGGCTTGATGAAGTAGCATTCCTTGGGCACGTGGTATCAAGTCATGGAATATCTGTTGACCCAGCAAAGATTGAAGCTATTCAAAGTTGGGAGAAACCTAAATCAATGACCGAAGTACGTAGCTTTCTCGGCTTAGCTGGTTATTATCGGAGATTCGTAGAAGGGTTTTCTCGAATCGCTACTCCACTAACTCAGCTGACTCGAAAGATACAAAGTTCGGTTGGAGCGAGGAATGTGAGAAGAGTTTTCAAGAACTCAAGAGGAGACTCATTTCAAAGACTGCTTACGACAATACCATCCGGCTCGGAGGATTTGTCATCTACGATGATGCTTGGCAAAGGGTTAGGATGTGTTCTCATGCAACATGGGAAAGTCATAGCCTATATGCCTCACGACAACTCAAAGAATATGAGAGGAATTATCCTACTCATGATCTAGAGTTAGCAGCTGTTGTCTTCGCACTTAAAGATTTGGAGGCATTACTTGTATGGGGAAAAAGTGGAGATCTTTACGGATCATAAAAGCCTTAAATATTTCTTCACTCAAAAGGAACTCAACACACGACAACGACGTTGGCTTGAACTGTTGAAAGATTATGATCATACCATCCAATACCATCCCGGAAAAGCGAAACGTGGTAGTGGCGATTTATTGAGTAGAAGATCATATCAAGAATGCAGTGCAATATTGACAACACAAAAGCCCATTTTGTGTGACTTGCAAAGAATGGAGACAGAGTTAAAGACTCCAGGGACCCATATGATGATGGCGAATATACGAGTAGAACCGACTTTAATTGATAAAGTTAAAGCTGTTCAAGCTAAAGACCTGGAGCTGATGCGTATGAGGAAGAAAGTGCAAGAAGGTGCTATGTCGAAAGCAAGAATCGATGAAGAAGGAATACTTCGAGTCAACTCCAGACTTTGTGTTCCTAACGACCCTGATTTAAAGTATAAAATCATGATGGAGGCGCACAACACACCATTTGCAATCCATCCTGGTAGTACCAAAATGTATCATGATCTTCGACATACATTTTGGTGGGGTAATATGAAGAGAGAGATAGCGCTGTTTATCTCAAGGTGTCTAACGTGTCAACGAGTCAAGGCGGAGCATCAAGTACCAAAAGGTCCATTACAACCACTTGAAATTCCAGAATGGAAGTGGGATCACATTACCATGGATTTAATTTACTAGGTCTTTCCAAAGTTTCTCAAGGCATAGATGCAATTTGGGTCATTGTTGATAGATTGACCAAGTCTGCTCATTTCTTACCAATACGAAAAACTTATACACTTGAACGTCTTGCTCGTATGTATATAAACGAGATTATAAGACTGCATGGTATGCCAAGATATCCATAGTTTCGATCGAGACCCAAGATTCACTTCACGATTTTGGGTTAGTTTGCAAAAAGCTATGGGCACAATTTACGATTTAGTTCGGCATATCATCCTCAGACGGACGGACAATCAGAGAGGACTATTCAAACTCTTGAAGATTTATTAAGACTCTGTGTCCTTGACTTCAAGGGAAGTTGGGACAAGTTCTTACCATTGGTGGAGTTTTCTTACAACAACAGTTATCAAGCAAGTATTGGCATGGCTCCATTTGAGGCGTTATATGGAAGAAAGTGTCGTTCTCCAGTATTCTGGGATGAGGTGGGTGAAGCAACGTTGTTGGGACCGGAGTTGGTACGTATGACTACGGAAAAGATTCAAACGATCCGACAACGTATAAAAACCTCACAAGATCGACAAAAGAGTTATGCTGATCTTCATCGAAAGGACGTGGAATTTGATATAGGAGATCATGTGTTATTACGTGTTGCTCCATGGAAAGGAGTTACGAGATTTGGAAAGAGAGGAAAGCTCAATCCTCGATTCATTGGCCCATTTTTAATCCTCGATCGAGTAGGAACTGTGGCCTATAGACTCGCTTTACTGCCAAGTATGTCTCGTGTTCATAACGTTTTTTCACATATCCATGTTACGTAAATATGTGGAAGACCGAACCATTATATCCATTTAGAACGGAAATAAATAGCTGGAAGATTTGACGTATGAAGAGGTTCTGTTCAAATCTTGATATAGAAGGAACATATTCTACCCTCGAGTTATACCTCAATCAAAGTTTTGTGGAAACCACGATGTTGAGGAAATGACTTGGGAGTTAGAATCTAAAATGAAATCAAGGTATCCTTACCTCTTGACATACCGTGTAGTCGTACCCTAATTTCGAGGGCAAAATTTCATAAGAAGGGGAGGTTGTAAGACCCCAACTTTTATAAATAAAGATGAATTTTCTATAAATATCATTTTTGAATATTATGGAGTAAATTTGATATAATGTTATAGTTGTGGGTAATATTTATAAATTTTACAAAGTACGCAAGTTGTTATATAATATTCGATTGGTCGGGAATATTCGTTTTAACAGGGAATATTCGTACAACGGCACAATCATTGGTGGACCCCACAACGAAATTATTGTCGGATTGAGAAAATGACAAAAATACTTTATGAAAATAACGGCGGAAGTTTTACTGTTAACTGTTGAAACACCCGGTGTTAAAAATATATGTCTGGCGTGGTTTGCATAATAGTAGCTACGGTATTGATTATTGATGTTTATGTGATAAGTCACTCGGTTTTTTTTTTATTATTATTATTAATAATATCTCTTAAAAAAATTTTTATATAAAATATAATACTTTTATAAAGTTATTCGTTTTATTAGAAAATATTAGAATATTATTATATTTTTATTATATTATAATAATTTGCAGAATACTTTATATTATTATATGTTTTGCATAGTAAAATCTTTTATATAAAATGTTAGAATACTTTTATAAAGTTATTTATTTTATTATTATAATTAGAATATATTATATTTTATTATATTTATTATGTTTGCATAGTGTATATCACTTCATAGTGTTTGCATAGTAGTAAAATCTTTTATAAAGTTATTTGTTTTATTAGATTATAAATATAATATATTATATTTTATTTAAAAATTTTGCTTTAAATATGGACCATCAGATTAAAGTAAATCAATTTGGACCGCTCATGAGTTAGTTATTATGCAGGTCCATTTTTCTATAAATAAAAGCTCATTCTTCATTATTTCTTACGAATTCATTCAATTTGAACTCTAGAGAGAAAAACTATAGAGAGAAAGAAGAAAAAATTACGCCTCTTTACTTCACTACTCATATATCCAAGACTTTCTTACTTAAGGTAGGGTATTATTTCTATTATTTATTGAAGAGAAAGGGGTATTATTTCTTTTTTATTCATGAAGAGAACTTCATTATTCCATTATATATTATTACATTGGAATAACTTTGTTATATATTGGAATATCCTATACTTGGTGAAATTCTTACATTATTCCATTCGTTATTATTCTATTGAAATATCTGTGCGTTTACATGGACTGCGTTATTACATTGGAATATCATCATTGTGATTTATTCAATTCCGTCTTTATTATTACTGTTGGAATCCATGTCATGCATGCATTTTACATGGGACTGATTCCGCTTCTTTATTATTACTGTTGGAATATCATATCGCTTGCGTTTTTTCACTGACTGACTGGTTCAGTTATTTATTATTACATTGGAATAACTTTGCACATCTGTGAGAGGTCTATCGCATGCATGGTGATTTCTTTTGTTATTCCATTCTTTATTATACTCAGTTGGTTAAAGTTTTGACTTCTATACTCCATGAAATTAGTGGAATATCCTTGATATTTGCGCTTCATCCAGTATCTTTTCATGGAAATATTCTTCTGAGCATTCTTGAATTTTACTCTACAAAGCAGTATCATGTTGACAATTTGGACGTTATTAGTTCCTGAATAAATTAATTCTTGAACTTGTTTTATTGAATTCTTATATCATTGTCATCATCCTCATGTTTATATTTTTTGAAAGTCATCATGGCTTCAGAAGTGCATAGATGGACTTGGTATGATTATGACCAGGGATTATTCGGTATAATCATGACCGTAATATTACAAATGATGTGGAAAAAAGTCCTCATTGGCCCGTAGTGCATTGATGGATAGTTGTTGGCATGATCATGACCATTAATGAATACACAAATATTCTTGGCCCGTAGTGCATGGATAATTGTGGTCGTGATACTAAAGAATATCATTGGCCGTAGTGCAGGGGTGATTCGATGATGTGGATTATTTATTAAGCTGAGTCCCAATATAAAAGTGATGAAAACCTTTTTAAATCATAAAAGATAGTAGATTTTATTCTCTACTTGACTCTTTTAATGGATTGCTTGTTATTTGTGAGTTAAACTTGATGTTATTATATTTTATCGGTTTAACACTATTGAAGACTAAAGATAATTTATTTTGCATTATCTTAGTCATAATATTTCTTCTTGGGCTAGTTGAGCTCACCCTTTCTTTCACTTTATTCTCTTGAAAATGAGAACGTAGCGAGGGACTAGTCGGGGAAATCGGAGTGATGGTCCAGAGGATAACATTAGTAGTCCTCACTATTCTTTGTGAAATAGTGTGTTAATAAATGTATTGAGGACTTATTTTGAGTTTTAATATTGTCTAGAAGACAATGTTTATATTAAAACTCATAGATTCATCATTGTATATTTAAGATTGTATTTGAATTTTGTACCATGTATTTGGCGACTCAGAATAGGTGATGTATACCTATTTTGGGGGCGTCACAAGATATGTAGGAAGGATATGCTAGCTCTTAATCCTTTCCGTGTGTGTGTGTTTGTGTGTGTGTGTGTGTATATATATATATATATATATATATATATATATATATATATCAGATCGAGATCAAAGCATTCTCCTAAATAGCATTCCTCCTTAAATAGCATTCTTTTATTAAAACTACGCTGCTTTTAGAGGGACGCGTGGCATTTTTTATAAAATACGCTAGGTGACATTGTATTTACAAAATGCCACCGCCCTCCAAAAACATATATGTTTTAATAAAAAATGTTATTTAAGGAGGAATGTTATTTAAGGAGAATGCTTTTGATCTCATCAGATATATATATATATATATATATATATATATATATATATAATAGTGTAACGACCTTGAGAAATTAGGATCCTTTGTAAAATACTTGAAAAGATTAAATAATGAATAAATAATATTATTTGTTATTATTATGTGTTAATATGATGTATGTCGTTCTATAACCTAGAAACGTCGGAACATCGTAGTATTTGAACCACGTAAGAGAATTAAAGTGTTTGAATTTCCAAGATGAAAATAAAAGTTTTCCGAGAAAGTTTCCGAAAAAACACTATTCACCGTTTATCGCTCGGGAATTATTTTTGAACTTCCGAGAAATAT
Organism: Panax quinquefolius; assembly: GCA_020205615.1. Classification (NCBI taxonomy): domain Eukaryota; kingdom Viridiplantae; phylum Streptophyta; class Magnoliopsida; order Apiales; family Araliaceae; genus Panax; species Panax quinquefolius. The sequence continues at coordinate 23,141,661 of CM035170.1, read as the reverse complement.
GTAACGTTATAATATCAAGGCGAGATGGAATATGTAATAATAATCTAAGTATGGAAAATGCAATAATTCGCATACAGACTTAAATTGAGAGCGTTGGGAAATTAATGTCTATGGAATGAACTTGTATAATTTAATGGGATGTCCAAGCTCATTAAGCATTAAGGGACAAGCCAAAGTTGTAGCAATATCTAGCCCAAGTGTTTATTAAGATAAGCCCAAAGTAAATCAAAGCAAGCCCAAAGAAGCAGAAAATAGGAAGGATGTCCTATATTCATAGGAGTTCTCATGAGGACTTCCAGCTGCAGGTAGCTGGTTATCCCGTCGAGGAAGGGCTGACGCGACATACTATCAGCCGTGATATTATTGTCGGTCTTGCCAAGGCGGATTTTGAGAATGCCTTAAGGCAAATGTGATCTAGTAGTGGCTAAAGTAGTTAGATATGTACATATTTTTGTATCTAGTAGTGACGCAAAACCCTCTTTTGTATAATTAAGGGTAGTCTTTTGTAAATCCCAATTTTTAAAAAGTAATTGCGGGAAAGTATTATAATCAGCATAGGCTGTGTAATGTAACCGATGTAGTATTATACTACAATGAATCAATATACGTTTTCTTTTTAGAAACATGTGGAGTAATGAATGTTTAAGTTATTGTTTAAAGATTGAATAATAACTAACTGACAAGAAATGAGTAATAACGAAATGTGTGTTTATTGTAACAGCAAAATGCCGCCAAGAAGAGTACCATGTAATCAAGGTGCGAATACAAACCAACTGGAGGGAGGTCCGGTTAACCCCATGCAAGAGTTCGTAAATCTATTAACAGCCGCGTTTAATAGAACAGGGGCTAACATCCCCGTAAATCCTGGAGTAGTACGAGGTACAACATTTAAGGACTTTAAGAGCGTGGGTCCGCCGGAGTTTAAAGGAACTACGGACCCTATCGAAGCCCAAATGTGAGTGAAGGAGATCGAGAAGGCATTTATGATAGCAAATGTCGACGAGGCCCAAAAGGATTCCTTTGCAACCTTCATGATGAAGGGAGAGGCCAACTTTTGGTGGGAGGCCAATCGAAATTAGAAATTTGGGATAGAAGCTTTAACGTGGGCGGTTCAAAGAAATATTCTCTGAGAACTACTTTCCCACGAGCATGCGAGGAAGGATGGAGATCACGGTTTCTAGAGTTGAAACAAGGGGACATGACGGTTCCCCAATATGCCGCCAAGTTTAATGAATCGGCAAGGTTCGCTCCACATCAAGTGGATCTGCGAGGTGAGGAAAGCTCGATGGTTCGAAAGGGGGCTTGAAACCTTGGCTCTATAACCAGTATTTACGTGTTCCAAAGTACTTCCTTTGGAATCATTTTAGAAAGGCAATAATTGCCAAAGGTGGTAGCGAGCGTTGAGCCAATACCACAATGATAAGAAAAGCAATGGGAAGTTGGATGGGGGAGTGAAGGTTGAAGGCACCAATGGGAGTGGCGAAGGTTATAAAAGGAAGGTAGTTAGCTCTAGGAATACAAGAGTGAAACAAGGAGACCTAAGAGAGAGGATGGAGGCTCAGAAAACTGTGGGAAGACTCATTTAGAGTCTGTCTCAAAGGTAAGGTCGTGTGTTATAATTGTGAACGAGGAGGGGGCATTTCGCCTAACTGTCAAGTCCAAGAAAAACCATGGATGCTTCGTGTGTGGGTCAACTGACCATATGGCAAAGAACTGCCCAAAGAAGGGGACGGACGAGAATATGGGCGCCAATAGTGGTAAGTTAACTATTGGGGGTCCAGCACAACCGGGTAGGCCAATGGCCCATACATTTAACATGACCGTCCAAAACACGATGACCTCACGGGACGTAGTCGCAGGTATTATTCCGACCAACGACCTAAATGCATACGTGCTGTTTGACTTGGGTGCTACCTGTTCGTTTATCGCATGTGATTTTGCTAGACGATTAGGATTACTTCCCAAAAAGTTGCCTATACCTTTAAACGTTAAGGTAGAAAACGAGGAGATAATTCCTATTGAAGATATTCATAGGAGTTGTTGCGTAAACATACGAGGTTGTAAATTATCGGTAGATCTGATACCGATAAAGTTAGGAGAATTCGACGTAATTCTCGGAATGGATTGGTTGGTTAATCATGAATCAATAATAGATTGTCAAAAGAAATGTGTAAATATTAAAACATTAAGACAACCCCATGTAATATTTTATGAAAATAAATCATTGGGGACGTTAAATGTTGTCTTACCATGACACAAAACTAGGAAATTGTTGAGGAAGGGGTGTATAGGCTATTTGAGTCATGTGGTTGATACCCAGAGAGTGGGAACGACCATGGAACAAATACCTATAGTGAGTGAATTCAGGGATGTATTTTTGAGTGAATTGTCGGGTCTTCCGCCGGATAGGGAGACCTAGATCGTAATAGACATTGTGCGGGGAGGCGGCACCAGTTTCGAGGGCCTTGTATCGTATTATATGGCGCCGAGTGGAGATGAAGGAATTGATGGTGCAGATTGCAAGAACTATTGGACGAAGAAGTACATACAATGAAAGTGTTTCATCGTGGGGAGCACAAGATATTGTTGTTTGTCGAAGAAGGACGGATCGTTAAGACTTTGTATCGACTATCGAGAGTTGAACAAGTTGACAATAAAGAATAAGTATCCATTGCCCATGATCGATGATCTTTTTGATCAGTTGAAAGGGGCCAAATATTTTTCCAAAATAGATTTAAGAACGGGGTATCATCGGCTGAAGGTTAGAAATGAAGACGTACCAAAGACGGCATTCAGGACTCGTTATGGTCATTACGAGTTTCTGGTGATGTCATTTGGGTTGACTAATGAACCACTTCGCATTTATGGATATGATGAAGAGTGTTCAAACAATATTTGGACAAGTTCATCGTGGTGTTTATCGATGATATTCTAGTCTATTCTAAGACGCGAAGAAGATCATCTTGAACACCTAAGAATAGTGTTGGAGACACTAAGAAAGAGAAGTTATATCACGAAGTTCACTAAGTGTGAATTTTGGTTAGAGAAGGTACAGCTTTTTAGGTCATGTCATTGACCACGAGGGATTTCGATAGATCCGGTGAAGGTGGAAGCCGTGATGAATTGGGAACAACTAAAAACACCGAATGGGTGTGCAGTTTCCTAGGGTTAGCGGGTTACTATCGGAGAGATTCATTCAAGATTTTTCAAGATAGCTACTCATTGACTAACTTGACAAGGAAGACGGTGAAATGCGTATGGATGAGAAATCTGAAGACAGTTTTCAAGAACTGAAGAAGAGGTTGAGTGAAGCACTGTTTTGTCATTACCCGATGACACAAAAATTTCGTAGTTTATAGCGATGCTTCATATAGAGGACTTGGTTGCGTGCTTATGCGACATGGCAAGGTCATTATGTATGTATGCATCTAGGCGATTGAAGGATTATGAGAAAGTTTACCCTACTCATGATCTGAACTGGCCATGTGATGATGTGTTTGCCTTAAAGATATGGCGACATTATCTTTATGGGGGGAAAAGTGTGAGATATACACGGACCATAAGAGTCTAAAATATATCTTCACACGAAGGAGTTGAATATGAGAGCGGAGAGAGATGGTTGGAGTTGATAAAGGATTACGATTGTGAAATCTGTATCACCTGGAAAAGCTGATGTAGTTCTTGAAACGCCTTAAGTAGAAAGGGTCGGGAGAAGTTGTCTATGTTAACAGCTCAAACTGAGTTAATAACAGAGATGTCTAGGATGGAGATAGAGGTGAAGTTGCCAAGTGAAGCGGATCAGAGACTATTTGTAACGGAGATTCAATCTACCATCATAGAGAGAGTCAAGGAGGTGCAGCTCAAAACTGATGAGTGTGACCAGATGAAGAAGAGGTTGACCAATGAAAAAGATATTAAGTTTAGTCTTGATAATGAGGGATTATTAAGATTTGAAGGAAGAATTTGGGTTCCGAATGAGACGGAATTAAAGGAGCAAGTTTTACAAGAGGCTCATAGTTCGAGGTACTCGATTCATCCTGGTAGCACTAAGATGTATCAAGACCTTCGACATAGTTTTTGGTGGCTGAACATGAAGAGTGAAATAGTCGAGTATGTGAGTAGGTGCTTAACTTGTCAGAAAGTTAAGGTCGAACATCAACGACCAAGTGGCTTATTACAATCATTGGAGATTCCGGAGTGGAAGTGGGAGCATATCACGATGGACTTTGTGGTGGGACTTCCGACTACTCAGAAGGGATATGATGCGATTTGGGTAATAGTGGACCGGTTGACGAAGTCGGCTCACTTTTTGCCAATTCGAGTTAAGTATAACTTAGATCAGTTAGCTACACTTTATGTTAAGGAAATTATTTCCAGACATGGAGCACCATTTTCGATTGTGTCAGATCGTGAACCACGATTCACATCGAAATTTTGGAGAAGTCTTCAAGAGCAGTTGGGGACGCAGTTGAAGTTGAGTACGGCATATCATCCACAAACCGATGGACAGAGCGAGAGGACAATTCAGACGTTAGAAGATATGTTGAGATCTTGCGTCATGGATTTCAAGGGTAGTTGGGATGATCATCTACCATTAGTAGAATTTGTGTATAACAACAGTTATCATGCAAGCATAGGTATGCCACCGTATGAAGCTTTGTATGGAAGGAAATGCAGAACACCATTGTATTGGGATGAAGTGGGAGAACGCCGAATGCTAGGACCAGAATTGGTGCAGCAAATGCGGAAAGTGGTGAAGTTGATACGTATGCGTCTCTATAGCAACTCAAGATGAACGGAAGAAATCATGAGACTTACATCGAGAGAATAGGGAGTTTGAGGTAGGCTCAGATGCGTATTTCTAAAGGTATCTCCCCGGAAAGGAAAGATACGCTTTGGAAAGAAGGGAAAACTAAGCCCAAGGTTTATAGGACCTTTTGAGGTATTAGGACGGGTAGGTGAGGTAGCTTATAGGATAGCTTAGAGACCTAGAACGAATACATAACGTATTTCACGTTTCAGTGCTACGTCCTTACAAACCGAATTATAAACACGTGATAGAATTTGAGCCTATTCAAATCGAGAAGGACTTAACATACGAAGAGATGTTGATTCAAATCATCGATAGAAAAGAGCAAGTTCTGCGAAACAAGGTAATATCGTCGGTAAAGGTATTATGGAAGAACCACGATGCCGAGGAAGTAACGTGGGAATTGGAAGAGAAGATACAGAAGGATTACCCTCAATTATTTGAGTAACGTAGGGCGAGATTTTGGGGACAGAATCTTTATAAGGGAGGAAGAATGTAACGACCAAGAAATTCGGATCCTTTGTAAAATACTGGAAAGAATTAAATAATGAATAAATAAATTTATTTGTTATTATTATGTGTTAATATGATGTATGTCGTTCTATAACCTAGAAACGTCAGAACATCATAGTATTTGAACCACGTGAGAGAATTAAAGTGTTTAAAATTCCAAGACGAAAATAAAAGTTTTTCGAGAAAGTTTCCAAAAAACACTATTCATCATTTATCGCTCGGGAATTATTTTTTAACTTCCGAGAATATGTAACGTTATAATATCAAGGCGAGATGGAATATGTAATAATAATCTAAGTATGGAAAACGCAATAATTCACATGCGGACTTAAATTGAGAGCGTTGGGAAATTAATAAGGAATGAACTTGTATAATTTAATGGGATGTAAAGCTCATTAAGCATTAAGGGACAAGCCCAAGTTGTAGCAATATCTATCCCAAGTGTTTATTAAGATAAGCCCAAAGTAAATCAAATGCAAGCCCAAAGATAAGTTAATTAAATTAACTACTAAGCCCAAAGGATGATTCATGGGTAAAGTAGGATCCATGGGGCAACCCATGGGTGAAGTGGAGACCAAGAACTTTGTGTAAAGTAACCAAGTAAGGGATAAGAGTTGTGAGCATCAAGAGTAATGAATAGTAAGGAGGTTAGTTAAGGAGGTGGAATGCCTTAATGACCCTTTACCCTCACTTTAGAAATCCTATAAATAGGAAGCTCATAATTCATTAATTGGTTGATTAGTTTTCATCCAACAAACTCTCTCATAAAACAACTTATTTGTTAGAGCTAATAAGCACTTTGAAGCTTAACCTTCCATTGTTAGATTTCCAAAGAAAGAGAAGTAGTCTTCAAAGGTAATTGATCTTGTCTCTTCTTCCATCTCTATCATACTAGGATGATAAGAGAAGTGTAATCTAATGAACTTATATGTTAAGAACATATGAGGAGTGGTTAAGTAATGGACTTAAAGCCGAATAAACAAGAAATAAGTAAGTTAAACCTAAATAAGTTATTAACTTATGATGATCATATATACACTTGTAAAATAATGAATGAAGTTAATATAAGATAATAAGATGCAATAATGTTGCTTAAAGGACTTGAACTAAGAATAAGTTATAAGGAAATGAAAATCATGTATTGAAGAATTAGTTAAGTTATGAACTTATAAGAATTAAGCTATAACCTAATTTGAATGTAAGTTGTTTGTATCATATAAGTTAAGATGTCTAGATAATGAAATGAATGTATTTAGAATGATGAACAAATCACTAGTAATGAAGTTTTCTTAAATTCACACGATTGGGCGATAATCGTCGAATTAGTGAAATTCTCGGAATGGAAGTCGTATTTTGTGTTTGAGCTCGGAAACATTGGTTTTTGATGGAGACAAGTCATATTTGGCATTATAGAGTTGCGAACTCGAAAATGGCTGGATTCCGACTTAGAACGAAGAAACGAGCGTTGAACGTTCACGAACGTTTATCGTTTTCGTTAAAAATGGACTAATAGGTGAAATTTTAGCAAACGAAGTTGAATAGATAAAATTCTTGCATGAACACGTAGAGTATGTGATTTGTGAAATGTAGGCTCTTTAACGAGCCAATTCGGACTTATAACGAAGAAGTTACGAGTCCGGGAATCTCACCATTTGAAAAATCTATCAAAAATTTCTGAGGCTCAGAGTCCGCGCCACAACGCGACTCCAAGCCAAAGTTGGCGCCAAAGTGAAATATGCAAAAGTGCCTCGTGTCCCATTGAAAACTCACTTCATGCAGCCACTGTACGACAAAAATAAAGGGACTCAGCGTCATAATAAGTGTCCGAGTCAGGTTTTCTAGATGATGGATAATGGGTGTTGAGCATGAAGAGCGAACATACATGAGTCTTAATGAAACATTAATAGTAATATAATTAAGCCTTAAGTATGAGCATTAGCCTTAATAACCTAGATAATGAAAAATGTTTACATGTTGAATATGAAGAGTAATTGATGAACACTTAAATAAGGATCTTAATGAAACATTGTTAAGACATAATTAAGCCTTAAGTATGAACACTTAGGGTTAAGTTAAATCGATTACATATGAACGTAAGAATGATGACGAAATGAAAAAATTAAACTAATAATAACAAATCTAATAATAATTAGATTGAGAAGAAGGGTAAGATTCTTTAGGAACCATGTATGTTTATTCATGACCTAATTTGCTATGTGATGTTATCATTTACTGTAGAGACCCTAAAGACTGAAAGTGCACGTGTTATATCTATAAGCAGAAGCTAAATGCAAGTACTCTAACCCTTTTTTCAGTTTGATCTGGACAAGTCTTTGTGATTCATGTATTCTCTGCATGAGTTAATGTCTGATGAAGTCAAAGCCAATTCTTTCGGCTAGACTTATGTTATGTTAATCTATCAAGTGTTGACAAGGATTTACCAAACTAATATTGTTGTGGTTTTCAAAAGTAGATGGAGTATGCTAAATTGTTTTGTCGTCAAACGACAGGCACGTGAGGTTGCCACAACTTAAACGTATATAAGTTTAATGAATGTAGTGTTGATCAACATAGAGTACTATAGGCTGATCACCTAGACGTGCTTTAAGCTATCTTGGGACTTACGAACTTAGTGCCGGGATGTCCTTTTCAAAGTACTTATGAAATGCTCACGGTCTCGAACCGGAATTGATGTTTTACTGAATATTATTGTTGTAAAACGTTTTGAATGAAAAGAAGTGATATTTTGAATTATCAATAGTACTTCGTAACTATTGTTCAATTATTGAAGATATACGATTCCTATGTCTCAAGCATGCTATTTTGCTAGAATTGTTGTACTTGTTGAGCTAGTTAGGCTTACTCTTGCTTGAACCATATGAATGTAGCTAAGACCGAACGGACCGATGGATCTGGCAAAGATAAAGGGAAGGCTAAGGCGAACCCGTAATTTACCTATGTAATAGTATAGGTTTTGTAATAATAATATTTTATATTATGACAAGAACAGATGTATTGGTTGTAAAGAACCTGGGTAATGTTAATATTCTTTTTGATGTATATAAGACATATTCGTTCTTTTGAGGTATTTCAATTGAAAGTTTATGTGAACTGTAGCACCTTGTAGCATCATCTGTCGGGTTGGAAGATACCCAAATCTGGGCGTTGGAAGATTTCTTCCTTTAATCTTGTAGCCATTATGCTGGCGAGGAGATATGCTCTTGATTGCAATGTAAATAGATGATTGCTTCTTTTTTCCATCTTCAACTGCTAAAAGAACACCGATCTTGTTTCTATTCTAGCTTATTTATCATGTATGTACATTACATGTGGTGCTCGCTGGGCCAGAGGATCTAATCGCAATATATCTAGCTAACTGATTTCTAGTTTTTCAACTAATTCTGAGAGTATAACCAAAAATATATATGCAGGTGTTCAAGTGTGAGTAGTAGGTTTTCATTGATTGTTTGTTTGTTTATAGGGATGGAAATGAAATGTATTTTATTTGTGATTTGAGATTTGTAATTGGGGGTGGTCTTCACTAATTAATATGGTTACATGTTATTCATTTTTGTACAAATTGCTTTGGCAGAGGCTAGTGTTTAATTGTGTTTTTTTTAAAATCATATATATATATATATATATATATGTATTTCTGATATATGCTTGATTTTGATTCTGAGTTGTATACTTGTTGGGTTTGCAGAATGCAACATTGTGTAGAAGAGATAGAAATGGTATCATCTGGTAATTCTTCTCAACAACTTTACACTCCGCAAGTTAAAAATGAGCTGATTCCGAAAATTGGGCAACATTTTCACAACTTAGGCGATGTTCACTACTTTTATAACAACTATGGTAGAGAAGGTGGATTTGGTACGCGGATAAATTCTAGTAAGAAGAGTACTAACGGTGAAATAATTAGAAAGGAATTTGTTTGTTATAAAGAAGGGTTTAAAAGAATTGTGCCCAACAAAACTTAACAGACTGTACGAAAACGGGGCCTAACTAGAGCTGATTGTGGTGCGATAGTGGTAGTTGTGAAAGATCGGACTGATGCGGGGGGGGGGGTTTGTTTTGAGGGACATAACCATCCTCTTACGACCCCAAGAAAGTTAAATTTGTTGCACTCTCATCGTGTAGTGACACTTGCTAAAAGAAATTTAACAGAACAACTATCAAAAGCTAATGTGCCTATATGGCAACAAATGAGTATTTTAGAGATAGAAGCTGGAGGTCTTGAAAACGTTGGATTTACACCACGAGATCTTTATAATGCTGGAAGAGATAGGAGGAGTGCTTTAAAGGGACATGATGCTAATCTATTGTTTGAGTATTTTAAGGATGAGAAAAAAAAGAATCCCAGTTTTACTTTTACATTCGATCAAGAGGAGGGTGTCGTGATTCATTATTTTTGGGCAGATGCAACATGTAGAAAGTCATACAAAAGTTTTGGGGATGTTGTTGTGTTTGATACAACTTACAATACGAACCACTACAATTTGATTTTCGCACCTATAGTAGGGGTTAATCACCATGGACAGACAACGCTTTTAGGGTGTGCATTATTAAGTGGTGAAAAGATTGATGCTTTTGATTGGTTTTTCAAGGAATGGTTGAAAGCGATGCTGGGTAGCCCGCCCAAAATGATCATAACTGATCAAGATCTGGCCATGCGAAATTCAATTCAGGCTATGCTTCCAAATACTTTTCATAGGTATTGCATTTGGCACATTTCTGAAAACGTTTTCTGAAAAATTAGGTCTAATTCCTTACAAAGAACATTTTGGCGAGTTGAGTTGTTGTATATGGAAATCTGAGAGCCCGGACGAGTTTGAAAGTAGATGGGCAGAGGTTGTAGGGAAAGCTACATTTGACACGAATGATTGGTTATAGGAGATGTACGAAATTCGGGAGCGATTGGTTCTGGCATTTTTGAGATATATTTTTTCTGCCCACATGACTAGTAGCCAAAGAGTTGAAGGGGCTCATGCCTTTTTCAAGAAGTATGTGTCTCCTCAAAACTCAATGTTGGATTTTATGACGCGGTTTAACAGAGGCCTTGCAAAAATGCGACATAATGAACTAGATTTCGATCATAAGGATGTCAATGAAAAGCCACAAACAGCAACTGGGAGGGTCATGGAATACCAGATGAGTAAGTTGTACACACAAACTATTTTTTACAAGTTACAAGAGCAACTGCTTGAAAGTGGCAAGTATGTGGTAACACGTACATTTAAAGATGACAACAACTGTATGTACATTGTTCAGAGTGTAAAGGAGGGTGATTCTAATGATCGTAAGCTTTCATTTGACAAGTCATCAAACTTTGTTAAATGTAGTTGTCAGATGTTTGAGAGTGATGGAATTCCATGTAGGCATATATTGGCATATTTCACAAAAAAAATAGGTTGTGGAAGTACCTAATCAGTACATCTTGCGGAGGTGGACAAAATCTGCAAAATGTGGCACAGTTATGGATGACTTGGGTGGGAGTGTGAGTGAAATATGTGATACTTCTGTGTTACTGATGTAAGACCCCAAATTTTTTTATGAATAAAATCGAATTTTCTCTAATTATTATTTTGAATAATAAGGTATTAATTTGATATAATATTTTGGTTATGGGTGAAATGTGCAAATTTTGAAAAATAAACAAGTGGTTATAAAATATTTATTTTTTCGGGGAATATTTGTTTGGTCGTGGAATATTCTTTTTCCGTAGGAGAATATTCGCAATGCGGCAGTAGCCTATTTGTGGGCCCCATAACGTAAAAAAACTTGGATGAAGATAACGACAAAATTGAGTTTTTATAAATAATTACGTAGTTATTACAAGTTAACAACTTGTTGGAATACCCGGTGGTTAAAATATAGTAATACGTGTGGTTGCACAGTAGCACACAGATTGCACAATATTTTTGAATTATTGATTCTTACGAAGGAAGGCACTACTCAATAATTGTTACAGTAATTACTGTTCAATATTTTATTTTATTGATTCAATAATTGCTGCGTTGATATTTTTATATTATTGTTGTTTTAATAATTGTCACTGCACTGTATTTTCCATTATTAGATCAATAATTCATATTATTTGAATAATATTATTAGATAGCATTATTGGCAATGTCTAGAGGCAGTTACATCGAGGAGAGGTTTGGTCACCTAATTGCTTGGCGCCAATGAAGGAGAAATCCTTATCTGAAAAGCCCCTCTTTCCTGAAGCTACTTTGGTTGTCATAAATGTGATTCTGTAATATTATTTTTGAATAATTAATCATTGATTCATATGATAAGGAAATATTTATTTTATGTGGATATAAATGATGGATTTATTTATGTGGTTATAAATGAAGGAGTTAATGTTGAGGTGTTTTATCAGTATTTTGTCGGATTGGAGGTATTAAAAATCAAATCAGGGTTTTTGAGATATATTGTGGGGGTTATAATTTTTAATCCGACTGTTGGATCGTGGTAATGTTTGGGTATGTTATACATATATAAGTTGAGTATATGTCCACAAATTTTGAACCGTTAAAAATGAACGTATGATTTGTTATGAATTTTAAGAGGTGACTGGTTCAGAAATTGTTAAAGTATCCGAATTTATCATTTTGGTGGAAAATTCTAGAATAAGTGGACCCCACTTGTGGTTGGTGAAGAAATGTGCTGAATTTTATTTCAAAAGTGGTGGGTGGGAATTGTAGCAGGTAAAGCCATCAGGTTGCAGGTTAAGTCTGCTTCGGCGTGCTAACAATTTCCTATAAATAGAGGGCTAAGTTAGAATTAAAAATCACACCAGAAACAAGTTTTCTCTCTTTCTCTCTCTATATTATTGAGTGTATTTTGTGAGTATTTAGATACTTTGTGAGTTTTTATTCATCGGTGCAAGTTTCCTTGACCTTGTCTTAGATATTCCTAAGTCAAAATCTTGTCTTTTTCATGAGTTAAGGGATATTATCTTCTTCTTAAATGATATTTTCTTCAATATCATTATGCCGAAATATTGGTATGAACTTTTTATTAAATTTGCAACTTTTTGTGTCGGGGTTACAATTCACATATACAGCACTATTCACGTATACGGCACTATTCACGAATACAGCACTATTCACCGAAAAATGAAATTTTCTTCTTTTTGTCCAAGTTGTCTGTTATGGTTACTATCTTTGATTGTATCTATGTTTTGATCTTTATTTTTGAATTCTGCTTCAAAATGAGTTGTTATGGAGTATTATTGAACTTGGATAAAACTGTAATACGAATCCCTAATATTTGTTCTTTTATCTTATTGGATTCGTTCTCTAAAATGTTTTTCATCATCCTCAGTCCTTAATAATGATACTTTTTGAATATCTTTGGCCCGTAGTGCAAAGATGAATGATTACTTGATGAATATCTTTGGCCCGTAGTGCAAAGATGAATGATTACCTGATGAATTTCTTTGGCCCGTAGTGCAAAGATGAACAGGTGTTGAGATGAACATGACCGACTGGTGATACAAATGAATATCTTTGGCATGTAGTGCAAAGATGAATATTTGATTAAAGATGTATATTGATTGATGTTACAGGGATAAAATATTGATGATGGACTTCTAAATCTTAGAAGATAGTAGAATTCTTTCTCTACTTGACTCTTCTAATGGATTGTTATTTCTGCTGCAGTGGTTGATCTAAAACTTGTTGTCGATTATATTCTATCAGATTTTTCACTGTTGAAGACTAACGATAATTTGTTGTATATTATCTTAGTCATAATATTCTTTACTGGGCTAGTTGAGCTCACCCTTTTCTTTTTTGTTCCATTTTTCTTCTCAGGAGGTGAGAACATAGCAGGATCTAGTCGGGGTATGAAGTGATGGTTCTAGAAAGATGTTTTAGCAGTCCTCACTATTTCTGTAAAAATAGTATTTGAATAATTGTAATGAGGACTCCTTTTGAGTTTGTATAATCTCTAGTAGACAGTATTTGTATTCAAACTCACAGTATATGTGTTGTCGTATTTTGCACGACAATTGTATTACTGAAGTTGTATTTGTTTCGGTACCAAGTTTTTGGCGACTCAGAATGGGTTGGGTGGAATGGACCTATTTTGGGGTCGTCACAGTTGAGGCGTAGTAGTCTCTTCCAAATTGTGTCTAATGTTATTGATGAAGCAGTATTAAGTGAAGATAACACAAAAGAGTTCAAAGAATTGTTGTTATCAACTCAAAGGAGGTTTGTCGCCATGAATCATGGTAACATGGATGTGGAATGGAGTATCAACATGCCCATTTCTCTTGATAGCCAACAACTAAGTGTCAAAGAACCATCTTCGGTAATGACAAAGGGTTGTGGTAAACGACTTAAGGGAGGAAAAGAGAAGGCTATCAAGAAGGCTAGGAAATGCAATGGTTGTGGGATTGTTGGAGTGTCGCATGACAAAATAAATTGTCCAAAACTTGTTGGAGTGTACGATGAGAAGGACGTTGACATTAACGATGATTGTAAGTCTTTGTTTGATCGTTTTCCTTATTGCAAATTTGTCTCCATCTTGTAGTTGACATTGATGACATTTTCGTGTTTCAGGATGGGAGTCTTTGTGGCAGGGGATGCTTTCATTAGTTTCTTTGATGCTTGTTTAGGAATTTACATTTTATCTGTATTTTAATTAGTTTCTGTATTTTAATTAGTTTCATGTCTCATTATCTGTATTTTAGTTAGTTTCATGTCTTAGGAATTTACATCTTATTTATGGCAGGGGAGTCCTGTACCAATTCAGCAAAGTATTGCATTTGTGTTTAAATTATATATTTTGTGGTTGGTTTTTTAAGGAAAGAATTGCTAGTATATATGGGGTCCAACATTAGAAACAAAATTTTGTTGGAAATAATTTTCTTTGTCACTCTTTTATGTGGTCATTTCCCCAAGGTTGAAGGAATATTGAAGGATGTTTCATCTCTATTTTGTAATCTTTTTCTTTATAATGAAGTTTCTCTCTTTGGCAAACAAAACTGAACATCGAGTGTGAAATGTGGAAAGGGACGTCTCTTTGAAGTATGATCTTTTTATGATATGATTAAATGTGTTCTACTGTTTCAAACCCCACATACGAGTGTGAAATGTGGAAAGGGACTTCTGCAGATATTCATTACAAGAAAGAAACGATAAAGAATAGAACGTAGGGGTAACCATTTATGATTAGTTGACACACCTTTATAGAAAAAGCTTTGTTTTTAGAGCTATTCCCTTCGCCTCCATCGAGTGTTGTGGACTTCTTTTGGCCAAAATCTTGTATTTAACATGCAAACACAGACTATGAAGCAAAAAGAAACCTACATCATCATTTGTACAAGACAAAAGTCTCCCCCACATAGTTTACACCACACCACATGTATATTGTAGAACAAGAAGAATGGCTCACATCACATTATACAGAATAAAGAAGAGAACAACTAGAAGCAAAGATCCCAACCCAAACCCATCATCATAACCAGAGCTCCCAATCTGCAGATTTCCAAAACGATTTTTCCGAATAGGAAAACATATAGTGAGCAAGTGTATTAGCACTAACAATATAATTGGAAGAATCAAAATTGTAAAAAAACATAAATTGTGACACCTAAACATGAATTGGTCACTTCAATATTAAACATGGGGTGGAAAGGAACTAGAAGGAGTTTCTTTCAATTTATACAGACACCTAAACAGGATTACACCCTCATGTATAAATCACAATAAAAAGACAATCACTTAACAGACATTACAGTTTGGGTAGCAGAGTACATAATGTTTACAATCACTTGACAAATTCCATGACCGACACTACCAAGGCTAGCCCACAAAAGAACAAAATGATATTGATGATGTGTTTAAGATTTGCCACATTGTTTTCAATGACTACAAGTCGAGCATCATCATTGCTGTGCAGCTGCACGTGTGCTTCATCAGCGGAGTTGGGTTCGCCATACCCAATTGGATTGCACCAGTCCCAAAACTTACATTTTCCTTTGTCCTTCTCCCGTGGACTTTCATAGTCGAGCTTTCCTGGATTCTTCTCTGATTCAGATATTTTCACAGCAGCTCTCAGGCGACGATAACAAATCTTGTTTCGAAATCGGGTATCATGAGTTTGAATGCTCATGTTGCTTGAAATAGACATGCGGAGGTTGAACCTTATCTGCCAAAACCACCATAAGATTGCAATGTTTTAGAGACATTTCACAATTGGTAATCCACAGATTATTACACAGACATTTCACAGTTGAAAAATCTTGCACAAACAAAACTAGTTACTAACCCACAAGATTGCAAAAAGCAGTAAATGTGGAAGATAACACAGTTCGTTCTAACACATTGGATATAACAATTTTAGTAGCGACAACATTCTAATATGAAATTCACAATCCACAATAAAATAGATATCATTAAAGCATAGAGAACAAATAGATGCAGGTAACTGAATTCTCACTAGCATAACCATTTTTAACCATGCTTAAGAACGAAATACTTCAGTTCCCACCAATGAGTCCATTGGCTCAATAGAATTTTATAAAAAAAGTAATAACAGAAACTGCAATCCTTAAAACATTGTAATAACATTAAATTTCCTTAAAGATTTTGAATACCTGATTCATAGCAAAGCTGTCTCTCGGTATATCAAGTATCATCTTATATTGTAGGAGTGAGACTATTAGATAGCTTAACATACCTTCTAGAAGAGAGAGTCGCGATTTGGGGAAAAAGAGACTGGAGCCTTGATTTTTGACCGAGACTGGCCGGAGAGAGACAACGACGTCCGGCGAGCTTCGAGAAACGTCGCTCGACGATGGTAGAAGAGAGACCTAACATGCAATAATTTACCATCGTCACACCCTTACCAAAGCAGCAAGATTCAAGGAAGAAAGTATAAAAAGCTAAACCTTTACCCGTTTGTTTTCCACTGAGACCACGAAGAGATTGGCCGGAGAGAGACCACGATGTCTGCCGAGCTTTAGAGCTTCGAGACTAGTCGCTCGACGATTGTAGAATAGAGAGGAGAGTCGCAATTTAGGGGAAAATGGTAAGGAATCCCTGATATCTTGTTTGACCCGGCCGGGTCAGTACTTTTTTAACCCAACAAGAGAGTCCGCGTGTTTTTTCCCCCCAATTTGGATCGTTGGATGCTATCCCATGGCTGAGAGTGGTAGTTCGGATTTTAAGTAAAATCAGGGAGTCCTGACCAGATTCCTACTATATATATATATATATATATATATATATATATATATATATATATATTATTCTTCTTCTGGAGTTGAATATAATCAAAATGTTATACAGTTGTGGGCCTAAAAGGACAAATTATTGAGGTTCATAGTTGATACATGACTAAGAGTTAGACCTGCTAAAATATGGTTATGAGTTGGTTTTGGTTTATAAAATATAGTTATGGTTGCATTTAAGAACTAAAATCATATTAACTATTTTTAATATGGGTTGTATGGGTTCGAACCATATAGTTATGTTTCAAATATAGGTCGACCCATATTTTAAATTTTAAACTTACCTTTATTATGATCCAATTAAATAAATTATTATTAGATATATCATGTATACATAATCACTAAGTATTTTATTTTATTTATACATAATCATTGAATATTAATTTTTTAGGGTGATGATATAATAATCAATGAATATTATTTTTTTTTTGGGGGGTGGGGTGGGGGTGGGGGTGTGGGGTGATGTATACATAATCATTAAATATTTTTTTTGGAGTGGGGTGAGAGTGACGGTGAGGTTGGGGTGCGTGGGTGGGATGGGCGGGGTGGGGGTGCGGGGTTGGGATGGGTAGGGTGGGTGGGGTGGGGGTTGGGGGTAGGGGGTAGGGGCGGGGTGGGGTGGGGTAGGATAAGGTAAGGGTGGGTGGGGGTGGGTAAGGAGTGGTGTGGGAGTGGGCGGGGTGCAGGGTGCGGGGTAGGGTAGGCGGGGTGTAGGCTAGGGTTGGCGGGGTGGGGGTGGGGGTATATATATAATCACTGAATATTATTTTTTTGAATAATTTTTTTTTGAATCTGGAGTGGAAATATATTTTAATTTATATTTGAAATGAAATATGAGTTGAAAAATGGTTAATTGAATTGGACCTATATTTCTTTTAAAAATTATAGTTCCAAACCTTAACCAACATAAATAAATAAAATAGTTAACCTACTCATCATTTGGTTGTAGTTAATATTAATTGACCCAATATTTAATCAATTTTATTGTCAGCTATAATATGAGTCAAAATCAACTATCCCATAGAAATGGATAGGCTACCACCTACCAGCACGACCTTAATTAGGCTATGTTTGGAACAAGAAAATGTAGAGGAATGGAAAAGGAAGAATTACAATGGAATATCATGGTCTATAATTGATATAAAATTCTTTCACCAGACTACCAGTGTTAGGTATTAACTTGACATAAATTGTTAAATTTATTTAGATAATATATTGTTTATTGTATTGTACAACTTAATAAATTGTTAATGCATAATAAATTGTACAATATAAGTGTTGATTCTTAATACTTTGTCTAGATAAACCTTGTATCTAGTCTATCATTTTCCCCACCAGATATATATTTAAAAAATGAATTTATTAATAATGAAGTTATCACACCACATACTATTATGAAGTTCCATAAAAAAATTTGTTGTATTATTTAACAAATATTATATTTTAATTCTTACGTCTTGTTTGTGGACCAACACAAATACAACATTTGTTATAATCCAATGTAATAAAAAGTTATAAAACTTCATGGTGGTATGTGGTGCAACATCTTCACCCTAATCGGATCCGTTAAAACTATGTCAATTAGGATTCAAGATCAAAAGGGTTTC
Source organism: Panax quinquefolius (assembly GCA_020205615.1). NCBI lineage: Eukaryota > Viridiplantae > Streptophyta > Magnoliopsida > Apiales > Araliaceae > Panax > Panax quinquefolius. Next base: position 23,123,480 of record CM035170.1, on the reverse strand, counting down.
TTTATGAATTACTAGCTAGTATTTTTTTTATTGAATAGTTCATACCAAAGTTTTCAAATCCGGACCGATTATCAAATTGGAAAAGGTACCGGGTGGATGAATTACTGGTTCAACCAGTGGTTGAACTGTTATTGACCTAGTGATGCCATTAATATGTAATAAATAATAAATATATGAGTTATTATTATATAATATGTATAGCTTTTAGTAAATATGTAAAATTAATCAATTTATCTCTATAAAAAAACTAAAATTATTTTGTACAATGTTTACTTTATACAATTCAAATCAATGCTAAATCTATATAAAAAGAAAGATACTGAATCATGCACATAACTCAAAAGTAATAAAATCAAACACAAATAAACATAAACATGATCTAGGATATATTCAAATTCAGCAATTCAACCACAAGTTCAAGTGTTTAATTAAATATGAATGCAAACATCTCTAGAATACAAAACAAAGTCTCAACTCTCAAGTACTAAATTACTAAAATAAAATTCATGACACTTACTTCACAAAAAATATAAATCATTCTAAGCTTATTAATTTTTTATCTATAAATTTTGAGTCAGTAAGGAACCGGTCAACTCGTGAACCAGTTATCGGTCACTGGGTTAAACGGTTGAACCACCAGGTCACTGAGTTTGAGTTGGTTTTGCCTAAACTGGGTTATTGGTCAAATATTGACCGAAGTGTCGACCAATTCTGGTTTTAATCGATTCAACCGCCAATCTGTGTTTCACATCCTTGGTTCAAACTCCCTCCGTTAGTGATTTTATATTTCGAAACACAGATAGTCTTTTCTTTTCTTTTTTTCCTTCCCTTTGCCTAGAGGACCATGTCTTAACATCAAAAATTAAACCTCTTTATGTTTTAACCCTAGAGCTTGATTTCACCAACAACAACAACAAAACCCTAGAGCTTGATATATAAAAAGGCACAATGAAGGATTTACTTGAAGGAGGTTCATGAAATTATTATCGAATATCTACATAGCTCCATCAGCACACTAGCAAAACAGAAAGCCATGGAGACTGAAAAAAGGAGTTATTGACCCATAAACATGAAATTTCTATAACAATTGTACTAAAATTCGATCAAGATCATAAAAAAGAAATTAAGTATGACATGGTATCTTTAATTTACAAGTAGAAAAAAAAAAAATACGCTCAATTTTAATCAACCAACTAAAAGAGTAGTGATTTAGCTTACTTATTATCTAATAACACAAGCAGCATTATCACCATCATCGTCATTATCCTCATTTTAAATCTTGTACCCTAATCTGAAGGAAAATTCCATGAATCCACCGTACCTTGGCCTATGGACGACGCATTTTCCATACCCTTATCAACAACTGATTGCACATTTTGTAAATTAAAAGATCCAAAATGTTCCCCTTGTGTACCATTGGAACTTTCATGGCTTGGAAATCCACTAATATTTGCATTGACAAGTTGGTTGCTCATACCCAAATCATCAAGATTAGGAATATGAATATTTCTCGAATTTTCTTGATCAGACGATTTTGACCTGCCAATAAAAGTAGTACTCTGCAACATGGTGTGAGAGTTTGTGTAGTTATTTGAAGTACTAGCAACATTACTAATAGTACTAGTATTATTGGCTAAAGAACTATCAACCATATTGCTAGACATGTTATATGGTGGTAGTGATGGTTGAACAACTTTTTGGGCCGACGGGCGTAAAGGGTAAAGAGATCCGCCTAGTGTGGCGGCACCACAGAAGAGATCTAGCCGGCGGGAATATGGCGCGGAGGTTGAGAAAGGAGCCGCCGGGATGCCGGTGAATTCTTGAACCATTTGTCGGAAATTGGCCGTGTCGGTTTGGAGAACGGTGGTGGGTGCTCTTCTTGAAGCTCGGGACCGCTTCTTCGGGTTCTTGACTACTTCTGGCTGCTGCAGTTGCGAGGATGAGCATGTAAATGGACGCGTTTGCCCTTGAGAACTTATAAGAGATTGGTTTGACGGTGGTGGTGCTAGTGGTGGGGATGATTGGACTGTTTGGTATTTTTGTTGATCGTCGGATCTCATGTTCTTAAACCAAAAATCTTGGTTGTATAAACTCGGGTTTGGGTTTGGGTTTGGGTTTGGGTTTGGGTTTGATTGTGAGTGTGAAAAGAGTTCAAGATTATTATTTTGGGAAGAATTTGGATAGAAAAAAGTAGTCGTGTTTGAGATTGAAGAATTAAAGAAATTAGGAAGGAGATTATTCTGATCCACTGAGCGTGAAGAATCATCATAATCTTCATCACCGCCGCTCGATGATTGAATACTTCCACTATTTCCAGAATCCATAGCCTTTACAAAAAGTGAAAACTAAACCTGCATACAAAAAAACCAGATCGAAATCTACTTTTAGTTAGAAGAAAGAAATAAAAAGTGTCCCGCACAATTTACGAGCTAGCTAGATTAATACTACTGCAACAAAACTGGCGTTAAAATATGACAGTAAATAGAAAACAAGTACCCTACGGCTTTGATATCTTGAAAGCTAGCTATCAAATATATATGGATCAAAACTTGTCAATCATATATATGATCTTGATGTTTAGGGTTTAGAGGGAAAGGAAAAGAGAGGAAATGAAAGAGGAAAGGCTATATTTAAGCTACTGATTGCAGCAGAAGGGAAGAGTTGCCGGTAGGTGGCAACTAGTAAAAAAACTCAAAGAGAGAGAAAGGGAAGGTTGGCGAGCTAGTTTGATGAATGATGAATGTGGAAGGAAGAAAATGATGTGGGACAAAAATAAATGGAAAAAAATATAGGATCACTCCCTAAAATAAATAAATTAAAAAGGTGGAAAAAGGGAAAAGAATAAAGTATGCTAGGTGAGATGGGAAAATAAATTGGCTTTTTTGTGAGGTCTTTGTTGAAGGACTGATAAAATGTTGCCGCTAACACTGCCACCACCGTCCAGCCGGTGGGGGTCTAAATTTCCCTAGCTATTTTATTTTAGATTATTTAATTATTTTAAATTAAATTGTCAGCACTTATTGCTTAGATACTACTCCAATTTGTAAATCCAGTATTTGTGGGTTTGGTATATGGAAGACAGGGTTGGTGATCACATTTTTTTCGATTTTTAAAGATTTTCAAATGGGTTTGTTATAATATCAAGGATTATATATATACACTCGTACATAAATATCTTTAACTCTAAATTTATTACGAGTAACATTATTATAATAAAATGATATGACCAAAATAATAAGTATCGCTTAAAATTTTAATTATTAAATATTCACTGTCTAGAATTATTGAATGTTTACCTTAATAGTAATGTATTGTCTACTAAAACAAGTGAAACTTATTTTTAAAATAAAAAAATATAGACAAATGAAACTGTTTTATGAAAAAATAAATTACATGTAATCAGTTATATATTCAATCATGAAAACTTGAAGAATTCTTCCATACCTCAGCCTTTGACCAAGTCAGAACTGTGGTACACATATTTTAAAATAATAATATTATCACAAAAAATATAACGCTTTCATATACATATATATGCATATGCGTATATTCTCACATATTAATGCGGTGCCATGAATTTACATTTGTGTATGTGAGTATTATGTGACATTTTTTTTATGTGATAGTATCATTATTGTATATTTAAACTAAAAAGCCTTAATTGAGAACTTTCAAAGAATCTTGTACCATCCACGTTCCCTAAAAAAATATGCAGAAAATCATATTATATAAAGTCTTGTTATGAAATTTCATATTATTTATTGAAACTCTTACGTAACATACCTACAAATTTTCATTAATATAATTATAGGTAGATGTGCACTATATAAATATATACGCAATTAAACAAATACTCCAACAATATTTGTTATGTTCATACGCTAATTACATAGTGTATATATAGAGATTGAGTAGTTCAACAACAATTTAAGTTAGCTACAACCATCAAAATATTAAATAAATATAGCCCCATCTTGAAATGAGGGTCATGTTCCATTTATTTTGCACGAAATAGTATTTATCAATCACATGTAAATATAATTTGTTTGATAAAGATTCTGTCTATTATACTTTTTGCCTAAGTTTTTTTAATATACGTAATTATATAAATATTTTGTTAACAATTACCGATAGTACCAACGTCACATTTGTGTGCATGGAATATTAATGCATAATTAAATATAATATTTTTAGAGAAATTGAGTGAAAAGTGTAATAAAGGGAATCCTTACACAAGTTTAGGTAATTAATATTGTGAGAGCAAAAATAACGTTATCATAATTATAAATTCACATATCGCTCAGGGGTTGGAATAATAAGTGTAGATATTCGAAATTTTGCTTTTCTTGGACTAACAATGCAGCGAGAAAAAGAGTCTTTTTACACCCCGAAGAACCCAGAGGGAAAACTACTTCAACCCCAAAGATAATCCCGAGGGAATACAACATCCCGACTTTAACCCCAGAGACAACCCCGAGGGACAGCGACAATCACTTCAAATCCGGAGAAAATCCCGAGAGGACAATGATGTCATTTTTCCAAACACAACATAGACAACAATTATCCGGCTAAGAATATGCTCACAAAGAACCACTGCAACAATCCCGAATGCAAACTATGCAAGACAGCTCCACAGACTACTTTCAGATACTTGAAGATGTTATTATGGTGATGTACCCATCTTCCCGGATTTAGAAAAGGTTAAGCCCAATGTCATTATGTAGCTCTCAGAAAGAGCTTTTCGGAATGGTATGACACATTTCCATGCAATTCATGGATTGCAAGATACGGATGTTTTAGTAGACAGCACAACACTCGAGGGAACAAACTTCGAGGCGACGGGGCCCACTAGGCCCACACCTGCGGCTGCCGTAGGTAGACTCGCAGCTGGCCGGGGCGTTTAAATCAACAGCCCAAACTCATTTGCAAAAGAGATTTTTCTAGGTTCAAAGTTTCTAGAGAGAGAAATCTGAAAGCTAGAGAGAGAAAGGGAGTGATTCTTCATCTTAAACTCTGTAAATCTTAGTTTTAAACACTCACATACATATAAACTTTGTTAAATCAACTTTCTACCTGTTGAAATCAAGTTCTTGGAAGCTTTCAACTGTTTGTTTGCAAATCTAGAGCAAATACGTAAGATATTTTCAGATATGTGCTCATTTACTACTTTGATATATATATATATATATATATATATATATATATATATATATATATATATATATATATATATATATATATATAGATCTTGCTTAGTTATGCTCAGATCTAGTGTTTTACCGATTATTTTGTGTAAATAGTTGGTATTTAAAGTATTTTAACTAGATCTATCCTAGATCTGACCAGATCTAGCATTTAATCGGTTAAAGAGTTACAAAACTTGAACCTTTAATCTAGATTGGCTAAGATCTAGTTGCACTACACCAAAAATGACCTATAGCGAAGGAAATTTTGTGAAGGAATTTATTCCTTCACATGAGGAGTTGTTTAGTGAAGGAACAGTGAAGAAAAAAATTATAGTGACAATATAGTTATTAGCAAAAGAAACATCTTTCACAAATATATATTTTTTTTCTCGCAAAATTAGGGCGATAGAAAGATTTTTGGAGCCAATTTATAATGAAAATTTGCGAGGAAAAAATCTATTTAGTGAAAGAATTATTACTCACTATATATCATTATTCGAAATTTTTTTATGAGGATAAAATTGGTATTATCTTGTTCTAAATATTTTTTTTTGAATTATTTGTGGTGAATATAAATACCTTAAATTTTTTACAATAGTAAATTTAATTTTAATAACACTTTTTAAGTAACTTACAATATCAACTATTTATTTTAATAAACTATAAAATAAATAACTTTACACTATGTTAAATTTTAAAATTTCCCCATAAAAGTTTATTTTTATAATCATAATTAAATAAAGTTAAAGTTAAATAAAAATAAAATTAAATAATCCAAAAGACTTTAAATTTTATTTTAAGTATATAATATTAATCCAAAAAGTCTTTTGGAGATTAATTTAAAGTAGTTTTATTTTTTGGTATTTTATTTAAAGTAGCTTCATCATCAGCCGCATCGGACAAAGTTAGGGCTTCTCACATACTCATAAAGCACCAAAGCTCTCGACGTAAGGCTTCCTAGAAAGATCCAGAAGGTTGAGTTATTAGCAACACCACTAGAGAAACTGCCGTCTGTCTGCTCAAATCCCTTCGTGAAGACATTGTTCCCAGCAAGGCTAAGTTCAAGGATGTCGCATCTCGTTACTCCGATTGCAGCTCCACCAAGCACGGTGGTGATCTCTATCAGTATATTTACCTCCAGTTAGGGTTTCATTGTGGGACTTTTCTGGTGCAATTTTGGGAAAGCTTGTACAAATTCAGTGATCGCTTTGGAAATAGTGTGTTCTTTGGTGCAACATAAAGGTGCCTTGGTGTGACGCCCGCAAAATAGGTATACAACACCCATTTTAGTCACCAAATACATGGTACAGAAACAAATACAACTTTATTAAAACAACCGTCTTGTAAAATACGACAACACTTAAACTGTGAGTTTAAATACAAATATTGTCATCTAGATAATATCCACACTCAAATAAGTCTTCATTACAATTATTGATACACTATTTTACAAAATAGTGAGGACTATTAAAATAACTTCTAGAATCATCATTCCACACCCCGACTAGTACTCGCTACATTCTCGCCTCCTGAAAAGAAAAATAGAACAAAAAGGAAAATGGTGAGTTCAGCTAGCCCAGTAAAGAACATTATGATTAAGATAATATAGAACAAATTATCGTTAGTCTTCAACAAAGAAAAATCTAATAGAATACAATAGACAACCAGTTTTAAATCAATATTCGCAGCGGAAATAATAATTCATTAGAAGAGTTAAGTAGAGAATGAAATCAACTATCTTCTATATATGAATTTAAAAGTTCATCGTCGTTATTTTATCCCTGTAACATCAATCAACATATATCTGGAATCAAATATTCATCTTTTTTTTACAGCCAAAGATATTCATCACCGGTCATGTTCATCTAAACACTTGTTCATCTTTGCACTACGGGCCAAAGATATTCATCAGAAATCATTCATCTTTGCACAACAGACCAAAGATATTCAGTAATATCATCATTTAGGACTGAGGATGATGAAAAATATTTTAAAGAAAACTAATCCAGTGAGACAAAAGAACAAATATTACGGATTCGTATTACAGTTTTATCCAAGCTTAATAATACTCCATAATAACTAATTTTGAAGCAGAATTCAAAAATAAATATCAAAACATGGATACAATCAAAGATAGTAACCATAATAGACATCTTGTACAAAAAGGAAAATTTTCATTTTTCGGTGAATAGTGCCATATTCGTGAATAGTGCCGTATACGTGAATAATGTCATATATATGAATAGTAACCCCGACACAAAAAGTTCCAAATTTGATAAAAAGTTCAAACCAATATTTCGGCATAATGATATTGAAGAAAATAATATCATTTAAGAAGAAAATAACATCCTTTACCTCGAAAAGAATAGTACTTCTGACTGAATTTCGGATATAACGCTGAAAGAAACTTGCACCGTATAGCAACACTCAAAGTTTCAAAATACTCACAAAAATACGCTCAATATTATAGAGAGAGAAAACTTCAGATTCTGGTGTGATTTTCAATTCTAACCTAAGCACCCTATTTATAGGAAAATGCTTAGAACAACAAAGCAGAAAATTTAATATAATATTAATATAATTTATTAAATTTCCTACGCACACCACCATCTCACAACATCAGCCACCCACCCACAATAAATTACAAAAATGTTTTTCTTAAATAAAACAATTAAAACTTCAAAAATAAATTATTCTGGAACTTCGGATCAATAATTCGTAATAAATATCTCTTTTATCAGAAAAATTAGAATCTTATGTCCTTCCATAGAAAATTCAATTCTCTACAACTTTGCAGAAGAAAGTTTTTCCAAATTCCAAACAGAAGTTCACCGAAATCCACAAACGTGTGATTTTACAAGCTATAATCAAATTTCAGTCAAGAAACTTGCCCACAAACATATTTAACATGTTTTAAACAATTTTTGTAACAAAAATACTCTTTCTCCTCATTTATTCATATATCCCACATTCATTGTAAAATATCACCATTATTATATTATTAAAATATAATAATATATTTAAATGAATTATTTTATCAAAAAAATAAAATATCAAATTTTCAACAATTGTCACTTTAAAATTTTTCCATATATATCCCACATAAAATGAATATTTTCTTATCATATAAATTAATAATTAATTATTCACAAATAATATTACGTAATCACAATATCGAGAACTGCACCTTTCCTGGAAAGAGGGGCTTTCTAATAAGGATCTCTCTTCTTCGGCGCAATTAGGTGACCAAACCTCTCCTTGATGCAGAGAACTTTCTAGACATTTCCAATAATGTTATCTAATAATATTATTCAGATAATATGAATTATTGCTCCGATAATGAAAAATACTATGTAGTGACAATTATTGAAACAACAGTAACATAAAATATCAACGTAGCAATTATTGAATCATTGAAATAAAATATTGAACAGTAATTACTGTAACAATTATTGAGTAGTGCCTTCTTACATAAGAATCAATAATTGGTGCAATACCGTGTGCTACTGTGCAACAATGTGTATTACTGTGTTTTAACCACCGGGTATTCTAACAGTGTTAATGGTAACAACTATGCCGTTATTTATAAAAACTTATACTTGCCATTTTCTTCATCCAATCGCTTTCCGTTATGAGGCCCACAAAAGGTTGCGCCGTCGTACGAATATTCCCCGATAGAAAGAATTTTCCACGACCAAATGAATATTCCCCGACAATAATGAATATTTTATAACCACTTGCTTATTTGAAATATTTGCGCATTTTACCCATAACTAACCACATTAATCAATTCAACCCTTACTATTTCAAAATAATAAATAGAGAAATTCAATTTCATTTATAATAAGTTGGGGTCTTACAACCTCCCCTCCTTATGAAATTTCGTCCTCGAAATTGACGTACGTACCTGGTGTTTCTAAAAGGTGAGGATACCTCGCTTTCATTTCCGTTTCCAACTCCCAAGTCATCTCTTCAATAGCATGGTTCCTCCACAAAACCTTAACTTGTGGTATAACCTTGGTGCATAGGACATGCTCTCTCCTATCCAAGATCTTAACAGGTACCTCCTCGTACGTTAAATCTTCGGCTATCTCATCTCGTTCTAACTCAATAATGTGGTTCGGATCCTTCACATATTTACGAAGCACAAATATGTGAAAAATGTTATAAACACGAGACATGCTTAGAGGTAACGCGAGTCTATAAGTCATATTTCCTACTCGGTCAAGAATCTGAAATGGACCAATAAATCATGGATTGAGCTTTGCTCTCTTCCCGAATCTTGTAACTCCCTTCCATGGAGCAATACATAACAATAAATGATCCCCAATGTCAAATTCCACGTCCTTTTGATGAAAATCCGCATAACTCTTTTGTCGATCCTGTGCCATTTGTATACGTTGTCTAATCGTTTGAATCTTCTCTGTAGTCATTCATACCAACGCTGGTCCCAACAACGTTGCTTCTCCCACCTCATCCCAACATACTGGAGAGCGACACTTTCATCCATATAATGCTTCGAATGGAGCCACACCTATACTTACCTGATAACTGTTGTTGTAGGAGAATTCCACCAATGGTAGGTACTTATCCCAACTCCCTTTGAAATCTAGGACACAAAGTCTTAATAGATCATCAAGAGTTTGAATAGTCCTCTCTGATTGTCCGTTCGTTGGAGGATGGTATGCCGAACTGAATCATAAATCCGTGCCCATAGCTTTCTATAAGCTAACCCAAAATCTTGAAGTGAATCTTGGATCACGATCCGAAACTATGGATACTGGCATGCCATGCAATCTCACAATCTCATTTACGTACATACTAACAAGACGTTCAAGGGAATAAGTCTCCCATATAGGCAAGAAATGGGTAGACTTGGTTAATCTATCAACAATAACCCAAATCACATCTATGCCTTTAGAAACCTTGGGAAGACCCGTAACAAAATCCATAGTAATGTGTTCCCACTTCCATTTCGAAATCTCAAGTGGTTGCAATGGACCCTTTGTTACTTGATGCTCTGCCTTTACACGTTGACAAGTTAAACACCTCGAGATAAACTTCGCGATCTCTCTCTTCATATTGTTCCACCAAAATGTATGTCGAAGATTATGATACATTTTGGTACTCCCAGGATGGATTGCAAACGGTGTGTTGTGTGCCTCCATTATGATTCTATGCTTCAAGTCAGAATCATTAGGAACATAAAGTCTGGAGTTAACTCGAAGTATTCCTTCTTCATCGAATCTTGCTTCTGGAATAACACCTTCTTGCACTTTCTTCTTCATATGCATCAGCTCCATGTCTCTAGCTTGAGCAGCTTTAACTTTATCAATTAAAGTTGGTTCTACTCGTTGCTTGATATCATCATGTGGGTACTTGGAGCCTTTATCTCTATCTCCATCCTTTGCAAGTCATACAAAATGGGCCTTTGTGTTAACAACATTGCACTTGTACCCGCAAATGATCTTCTACGCAATGTGTCAGCTACCATGTTTGCTTTTCCAGGATGGTATTGGATGGTATAGTCGTAATCTTTTAATAACTCGAGCCAATGTCATTTCCGCATGTTGAGTTCCTTTTGGGTGAAGAAATATTTGAGACTTTTATGGTCTGAATATATTTCCACTTTCTCCCCATATAAATAGTGCCTCCAGATCTTTAGCACGAAAATGACTGCTGCTGTAGCGCCCCCAAATCCGGGTATCTTCCAACATGACAGATGGTGCTATACTGTACAACATTCATATATTCATTCAATTGAAAAGTCTCAAAGAACGAATATAACTTCTATATAATTAAAGTAATATTTACATTTCCCAGATTCTATACCCATTACAAAGGTTCTTTTTCATAATATCAGTTACATTACAACAATAGACCTATACTATTACAAGACAGCTTAATAATCTGCCTTAGCTTTTCCTTTATCCTTTTTCGATCTTTCAGGACGTTCAGTCTTAGCTGCATTCATATGGTTTAAGCAATAGTGAGCATAACTAGCTCAGCAAGTATAACAATTCAATAACAACACGCTTGACACATATGAATCGTATATCTTCAATAACTGAACAATAGTTATGAAGTACTATTGATAATACAAAATAGTACTTCATCTTTCTTTCAAAATGTTTTACAATCATAACAATATTTAGCAAAACATTTACTTCGGTCAAAGACCTCGAGCATTCATTCTTTATTGGAATGGGACAACCCGGAACTAAGTCCGTATACTTACGAGCACTTCTAGGTGATCAGCCTATTGTACTCTATGTTGATCAACACTACATCCTTTAAACGTATGCACGTTTAAGCATTTGGCAGCCTCACGTGCCTGTCGTTTTACCGACAAAACATTTGTTTAACATTTCCAGCCTTCTTTTGAAAACCATATCAAGTAGTTGACGAAAGATAACAACATTTTATAATAGAGGAATAGATTATCAATAATCCATGCAATATATCAAGTCTAGCCAAAGGAATTGGCTTTAACTTCAACATATCTCGATTCATGCGAAAGAATACATGAACTTAAAAAACTTGTTCAGAATGAACTGAGACAAGAGTTAGAATACTTGCCTTTAGCGTCTGCTACGGTATATTAACTTTATGTTCAAGTCTTTCAAGTCTCTACAATACATGATCACATAATGCCTTACATTATGTCACATATAATCAAGTATGTATATGACTATATCTTACCCTTCATCTCAATCTAATTGTGTATTAGATTCAGTTATTATCTGTTCCGGTTTATCATTATCCTTGCATTTATTTGACTAGGTTATCTCAACCTTTATACAACATCCTTAAGGTTTAACAAAGTTTAACAATGTTACATTACATTCCTTAAGTTGTGTTTACTTTTAAATTAATTAACTTTCTTTTCTTTGTACTTTGAAATATTCATCACCATCCTTGTTACGAGATCCTGCCATGCCATTGAGTCCTTACTTTTAGTGGGCATATTGTGCACCTTTTACACTCCAGAGGGATTTTATGATCAGCATGCGTGTCGCGGCGCCACAAATTGTACTACAATTCAGACTTCTGATGAACTCTGGCAAAAGGTGCTCTCGACACCGTTATTGCTGCGTTGACGTGACCGATTTAGCTTTGGGGTTGGCGCCCATGCCGCAGGCTAACTCAGGCACCGTAAAAAATTTGATCTTTTAAACTTTGTGAACTTCCCAGACGAATAACTTCTTCGTTATAAGTCCGAATTGGCTCGTTCAAAAGCCTACGATCCAGAAATTACATAATCTACGCGTTCATGCAAGAATTTTATCTATTTGACTTCGTTTGCTAAAATTTCACCTATTGGTTCATTTTTAACAAAAACGATAAACGTTCGTGAACGTTCAACGCTCGTTTCTTCGTTCTAAGTCAAAATTCGGTCATTTTCGAGTTCGCAACTCTTAAATGCCAAATATGACTTGTCTCTATTGGAAAACCATGGTTCTGAGTTCAAACACAAAATTTGATTTTTATTCCGAGAATTTTACGAATTCGACGATTTTCGTCCAATCGTACCATTTTCGGCAAATCTTCATTCTTATGATTTGTTCAACATTGCAAATGAATTCCATTCATCATGTGAACATCTCAACATACTATTTACAACAACTTATATTCATTGATGGATTTTTTGACTTATTTCTTCATGAGCTTATAACTTGTCAAATTATAAACTACTTAAGATTTCATTGTTCATGATTTATGACAATTAAAGTTTCTTAATCATCATACCTTATATGTTCTGAACATATAACTTTACTAATGTATTCATGATACATATGTTCATACAAGTTCTTTTACATCCATATCACTTCTCCTAATAACCTCATCACAAGTTCATAATACTTTCACGTAAGTTTATAACTTATGCTAGCTTTAATGACTTATTACCAACTTATGTGGCTTAAGTTCATGACTTACACATTCTTCTTGCTTCTTATCATTCATGTTTCTTAATCCATCTTTTCTTATCAACCTATCATGAATAGAGATATAAGATAATTTAGAGAAGAAGTCTTACTTTTGAAGTATTGGTAAGGTAGCTTTCTTCTTCTTCTTACAAATGAAAGTGACTTATTTTTAACTTAATCTCTCTAACACTTAAGCACTTTGAGATGTTTGGATTATTAAAATAATTAACAAATGGCTTGTAAGCCTCCTCTATATATAGATTTTCCAAAGTTAGGGTAGTTTGGTCTTTAAGACAATCCCACCTCCTTATGCACCTCATTACTATTCATTACTTGGCTAGCATAACTCTTATCTTTTGCTTGGCCATTACTCATAAGTCTTGGTCATCAAATTAACTTGGTCACCACACATTTAATTTGATTACCAAGTTAAACCATATTAACATGGTTTGCCCAATGGGTCAATTAATTCATTGGACTCTAGCTTGGGCTTGGACCAACTTAATCTTTGGGCTTTGCATTAATAAACATTAACTTGTTTATTAACCAATAATTGGGCCTCACCCTTTAATTTACTTGGACTTATAGTAATTGTTAACCAATCTTCCAAGTCCATTAACATTACTTAGTACATATACATATAGTTTATGTATCATTTTCGTATTCTAATTCATATAGAAAATATATACGATATTTCATTCTTCATACCAACTCGTATAATACCTCGTATTATACTCGTTTTCATTACCCTTGTACAATACCTAAGTATTATACAATTATTACTTATTCATTACTATTTCGCCTTCCTTAACGTTTATAAATTAAGTCTGCAAGCGAAATATTACATTTTCCATAACTAGATTTTTATTACATAATCCATCTTACTTTGTCATTCTATCATTACGTATTTCTCGAAAATTCAAAAATAGATCCCGAGCAAATACTGATGAATAGTGATTTTCGAAAATTTCTCAGAAAACTTTTATTTTCGTCTTGGAAATTTAAACACTTTAATTCGTTCACGTAGCTCAAATACTACGACATTCTAACATCAATAGGTTATATAATGACAACCATCTTGATAACACATAGAATAGAATTTTATTATTATTTAATTTAATAAAATCATTTTACAATAAGATCCGAATTTATCGATCGTTACATTCTTCCCCCCTTATAAAGATTTTGTCCCCAGAATCTCGTCTTACTTTAATCAAATAGATGAGGAAAATTTTTCTCCATCTTTTCTTCTAGTTCCCACGTTGCTTCTTCAGCATCGTGGTTTTTCCATAATACCTTTACTGATGGTATTACCTTGTTCCTCAGAACTTGTTCCTTTCTATCAATGATCTGCATCGACGATTCTTCAAATGTTTAGTCTTTCTCGATTTGAATCGGCTCATACTCGATTACATGTTTATAGTCCGGCTTATATGGACGTAATACAGATACGTGAAATACGTTATGTATTCGTTCTAGATCTGGAGGTAATGCTATCACATAAGCTACCTCTCCCACCCGTTTTAATACTTCAAAAGGTCCTATAAACCTTGGACTTAACTTTCCTTTCTTTCCAAAGTGTATCTTTCCTTTCTAGGGAGATACCTTTAGAAACATATACGAGCCCACCTCAAACTCTCGACTTAGTCTATGCTAGTCCGCATACTTCTTCTGTCTGTCCTGAGCCGCGATGAGACGCATCCGAATTAACTTTACCACATCCGCTGTCTGCTGTACCAATTCTGGTCCTAGCATCCGGCGTTCTCCCACCTCATCCCAACACAATGGTGTTCTGCACTTTCTTCCATATAGAGCTTCATAAGGCGGTATACCTATGCTTGCATGATAACTATCGTTATACGCAAACTCTACTAGTGGTAGGTGATCATCCCAGCTACCCTTGAAATCCATGACGCAAGCCCTCAACATGTCTTCTAACGTTTGAATATTCCTCTCGCTCTGCCCATCAGTCTGTGGATGATAAGCTGTACTTAACTTTAGCTGTGTTTCCAACTGTTCTTGTAAACTCCTCCAAAAGTTTGAGGTGAATCGTGGATCACGATCTGACATAATCGATACTGGTACTCCATGTCTGGAAATGATTTCCTTAACTAAAGTTTAGCTAACTGGTCTAAGTTATACTTGACCCTAATTGGCAAAAAGTGAGCCGACTTCGTCAACCGGTCCACTATTACCCAAATCGAATCGTACCCTTTATTCATTGTCGGAAGTCCCACCACGAAGTCCATCGTGATATGCTCCCACTTCCATTCTGGAATCTCCAATGACTGTAATAAGCCACTGGGTCGTTGATGTTCGGCCTTAACTTTTTGACAAGTCAAGCAACTACTCACATACCCTGCTATTTCTCTCTTCATGTTTGGCCACCAAAAAATCTGTCGAAGGTCTTGATACATCTTAGTGCTACAAGGATGTATCGAGTACCTCGAACTATGAGCTTCTTCTAAAACTTGCTCCTTTAATTCCGTCTCATTCGGAACCCAAATTCTTCCATCAAATCTTAATAATCCCTCATTATCAAGACTATACTTAGTATCTTCCTTCTCGGATAATCGCTTCTTCATTTGGTTACACTCGTCAGTCTTGAGTTGTACCTCTTTGACTCTCTCTATGATGGTAGATTGCATCTCTGTCGCAAAGAGTATCTGCCTCGAATCACTATTTTAAATTTTAAAATTTCTCCATAAAAGTTTATTTTTATAATCATAATTAAATAAAGTTAAAGTTAAATAAAAATAAAATTTAATAATCCAAAAAACTTTAAATTTTATTTTAAGTATATAATATTAATCCAAAAAAGTCTTTTGGAGATTAATTTAAAGTAGTTTAATTTTTTGGTATTTTATTTAAAGTAGCTTCATCATCAGCCGCATCAGACAAAGTTTGGGCTTCTCACATACTCATAAAGCACCAAGCCTCTTGACGTAAGGATTCCTGGAAAGATCCAGAAGGTTGAGTTATTAGCAACACCACTAGAGAAATCGCCATTCTGCATGCGCTTCAAATCCTTCGTGAAGACATTGTTCCCGGCAAGGCTAAGTTCAAGGATGTCGCATCTCGTTATTCGATTGCGACTCCACCAAGCACCTGCCATGATCTCGATCAGTATATTTACCTCCAGTTAGGGTTTCATTGTGGGACTTCTCTGGTGCGATTTTGGGAAAGCTTGTACAAATTCAGTGATCGCTTTGGAAATAGTGTGTTCTTTGGTGCAACATAAAGGTGCCTTGGTGTGACTCCCCCAAAATAGGTATACAACACCCATTTTGAGTCACCAAATACATGGTACAGAAATAACTACAACTTTATTAATGCAACCGTCTTGCAAAATACGACAACACTTAAACTGTGAGTTTAAATACAAATATTGTCATCTAGACAATATCCACACTCAAATAAGTCCTCATTATAATTATTGATACACTATTTTACAAAATAGTGAGGACTACTAAAACAACTTCTAGAACCATCATTCCACACCCCGACTAGTACTCGCTACATTCTCGCCTCCTGAGAAGAAAAATGGAACAAAAAGGAAAAGGGTGAGCTCAACTAGCCTAGTAAAGAACATTATGACTAAGATAATATAGAACAAATTATCGTTAGTCTTCAACAGGGAAAAATCTAATAGAATACAATAGACAACCAATTTTAAATCAATATTCGCAGCGGAAATAATAATTCATTAGAAGAGTTAAGTAGAGAATGAAATCTACTATCTTCTATATATGAATTTAAAAGTTCATCATCGATATTTTATCCTTGTAACATCAATCAACATATATCTGGAATCAAATATTCATCTTTGCACTACAGGCCAAAGATATTCATCAGTTGGTCATGTTCATCTAAACACTTGTTCATCTTTGCACTACGGGCCAAAGATATTCATCAGAAATCATTCATCTTTGCACAACAGACCAAATATATTCAGTAATATCATAATTTAGGACTGAGGATGATGAAAAATATTTTAAAGAAAACAAATCCAGTGAGACAAAAGAACAAATATTAGGGATTCGTATTACAGTTTTATCCAAGCTCAATAATACTCCATAATAACCAATTTTGAAGCAAAATTCAAAAATAAAGATCAAAATATGGATACAATCAAAGATAGTAACCATAATAGACATCTTGGACAAAAAGGAAAATTTTTATTTTTCTATTGAAGAGTGTCAGATTCGTGAATAATAAAGTCATATATCGTGAATAATGTCATAATATATATGAATAGAACTCCCCGACACAAAAAAAGTTCCAAATTTGATAAAAAGTTCAAACCAATATTTTGGCATAATGATATTGAAGAAAATAATATCATTTAAGAAGAAAATAACATCCCTTACCTCGAAAAGAATAGTACTTCTGACTGAATTTTGGATATAACGCTGAAAGAAACTTGCACCGTATAGCAACATTCAAAGTATCAAAATACTCACAAAAATACGCTCGATATTATAGAGAGAGAAAACTTCAGATTCTGGTGTGATTTTCAATTCTAACCTAAGCACCCTATTTATAGGAAAATACTTAGAACAACAAAGCAAAAAATTTAATATAATATTAATATAATTTATTAAATTTCCTACGCACACCACCAGCTCACAACATCAGCCACCCACCCACAATAAATAAGAAAAACGTTTTTCTTAAAAAAAACAATTAAAACTTCAAAAATAAATTATTTTGGAACTTCGGAACTTCAATAATTTGTAATAAATAGCTCTTTTAACAAAAAAATTAGAATCTTATGTCCTTCTATAGGAAATTCAATTCTCTATAACTTTGCAGAAGAAAGTTTTTCCAAATTCCAAACAGAAGTTGACTGAAATCCACAAACGGGTGATTTTACATGCTATAATCAAATTTCAGTCAAGAAACTTGCCTACAAACATGTTTAACATGTTTTAAACAATTTTTGTAACAAAAATACTCTTTCTCCTCATTTATTCATATATCCCACATTCAATTGTAAAATATCACCATTATTATATTATTAAAATATAATAATATATTTAAATGAATTATTTTATCAAAAAAATAAAATATCAATTTGTCAACAATTGTCACTTTAAAATTTTCTCCATATAGTATCCACATAAAATGAATATTTTCCTTATCATATAAATCAATAATTAATTATTTATAAATAATATTATAGAATCACAATATTAGCAACCAGGCCATTCCCAGGAAAGAGAGGGCTTTCCAATAAGGATCTCTCCTTATTGGCGCGCAATTAGGTGACCAAACCTCTCCTTAGACAAAACTTTCTAGACATTGCCAATAATGTTATCTAATATTATTATTCAGATATTATGAATTATTGCTCCGATAATGGAAAATACTATGTAGTGACAATTATTGAAACAACAATAATATAAAATATCAACATAGCAATTATTGAATCAATAAAATAAAATATTGAATAAGAATTATCGTAATAATTATCGAGTAGTGCCTTCTTACGTAAGAATCAATAATTGGTGCACCTGCAGTGCTATCTTGCAACAACAATGTATTCATCGTGTTTTAACTAAATGGATTCCAACAATGTGTTAATGGTAACAACTATGCCATTATTTATGTAAACTCATACTGTCGCTTTTTTTAATCCAATCGCTTTCCATGTGGGCCCAAAAGGTCGCTACTGTCATCGCATTTAATATTCCCTACAATAATGAATATTTTATAACCACTTACTTATTTGAAATATTTGCGCATTTTACTCATAACTAACCACATTAATCAATTCAACCCTTACTATTTCAAAATAATAAATAGAGAAATTCAATTTCATTTATAATAAGTTGGGGTCTTACACTTGGCTTCCCTTTTGATGGATTACATTTTTGATTATTTAGCTCATGCTTTGAAGTGGGTCATTCCCATTTGCTTGTTCTCTGAGTAAATAGATTGATTGGTGGTACCACTGCTTTCTTTTTCTGTTTTTTTTTTGCGGGGAGGAAGAGTAGGGACCTGTGTTATAACTATTTACTCTGGTTTTGTTTTCTCTCCCCTTTCTTTGAGTTTCTAATTTTTTTGAAGAAAAATTTGATTGAAACTGGTCTTTTAAGAGTTGTTTAGATTTTTGGACTAGGTTTCCAAGTAAAAATTTGGCTTTTATATCTTATGCGACTTGAATCTTTATCTATTTGTTTTGAGCAATTAGAGTTTCTCAGGGTCTGTAGTTCCTGTAATTTCAATTCTCCTTAGGTTATTTGTTGAATGTTGCAAGGAAAATGTAAGATAGACATATTTGGTGTTGGTTCTTTTTATAATCTTGTAAAGGAGATATGGATATGGCTAGCCAGGATAAATTTGGACAAGAAAAAAGGAATGAGGATTCTCGGAGAATACTTGATATCTTCTCGGATTGGCGATTTAGCAGTATTGATTCCCCATGGAAATCTTATGGTAGTATGTATAGGAGATATAATGGAGTCTTCTTCCTGTTACCCTGTATCTATGGTTAAGTCATGCTGCCCTGTTATTTGGGACCAGCCCACCAGTTCACAGAAATTGTCTTTTTGTGATATCAGTGTTCAAAACAATACTAATCTTTAGGATCTTGTTGTTCTTACTGGAGGCCAGGTGGGTATATTCTGCTAATTATGTTTTATAGACTAGTTTTATGTTTTATATTATCCTTTTGAGTTTAATAACAACATTAGCTAATGGTTCTCCCCTTTTTTTTATAGGTTATAACTGAAGAACTTGGTATGAACCTTGATAATGTAGAGTTAGATATGCTTGGTTCGTGCAAAGAGGTAAGATGGACAACAAATTGAGGAAAGTACATATTTGATATTTGATTAGTACTATTAAAATGATTCTGGAAATATTAATTTCCATGATGTACCACGACTGGAATTTGCAATTTTTGTTTTAACAATAACATTTCTCTTTTAACCATGTTTCTGAGTAATAAAAGTATGACTGAACTATTTTATACATAAAATATTTTCTTTTTGAATATACAATGGCTAAAGAATAACATCTTTATGTTTTCTAGTGCATTCTAGTGGTTTATTAATAGAGGTTTTTGATTTAGGTTACAATATCCAAAGATGACACAATTGTTCTTGATGGCGCTGGTGACAAAAAGGCTATAGAAGAAAGGTGTGAACATGTTTGTATAACTTCCTTTGTTTGTTTGTATACTCCAGATATCATTTAATTATAATTTAAAATGACAGAAATTGGCTATTGTTCAATACCTTAAGAGCAATTCTCACACCTTTGTTTGCATTTCTTCAGATCATAACAGAATTTCTTCTGAACTTTTGTTTGTAATAACAGATAAGGTCAGCAATCGAGTCGAGCACTTCTGATTATGCCAAGGAGAAGTTTCAAGAAATATTAACAAAGCTTTCTGGCGGTGTTGCTATATTGATGGTAAGTATAATTTCCTGAAAGAGGTTTTGCTATTTGAGCTAATTTTTGTTGCTCAAATATTTGAAACTGTAGTTAATATGTCCAACTTTAGTATTATTCACTGGTGCATATCAGTAGTTAAAGTATTGCTATTCTTTGTAGATTGGAGAAGCTAGTGAAACTGAAGTAGGTGAGAAGAAAGATATAGTAACAGATGCTCTGAATGCCACAAAGGCAGCTGTAGAAGAAGGAATTGTGCCAGGTAATTTTTCTTACATCTCTTTTCCTGCATAATTATTAAAAAAGAACCATTGAGCATGGTCAATTAAGTTAAGTTTTATGTAGGTGGTTGTGTTGCTCTTCTTTATACAACTCCTAGAACAACAAAGGATTTATCTATCTTTGAATTTTTGCTTGATAATGAGCATAGACTCCAAAATCTAACTAGTGTTCTTGGATCACTGAAACATCACTACAACAGTAGCCCCAAAGGGAGCAACATGCCATATAGGGCTGAAATTAAGAAGTCAGTATATCAATTTTTTTCACGTACGGAGTCCAATTACAAGTCCTCTATATGCACACAGATTGGGAAACTAGATATGCTATGTTACCACAGTGCACTGCAATTCTTGTGTCAGCCTCTTGCTAAATCCGTAAATTCTGAAAGGAAAGAGATACTTACAGAAATAGAAGATGTTTTACTTGGTAAAAATATTTATAGTATTCAGCATGCATTCCATCAATTCCTTGATGTTTTTCTTCTTTGTCAAAGGTAGGCCTGTGGTGGGCCATGATTCCACCCTTAATTTTGCCATTTTTTAGTTGATTTTGTCAAAGGCAGGCCTATGGTGCGCCATGATCCTTTTGATGTGTTTCTAAATCTTTGGGGAAACCTAAGACATTTTTAACATTTTGTAAACAGGAATCTTTATACCTAGTGATGACTTGGCAAAGGAGGTACTTTCAGCTTCAGAAGTTGATGGAGAAAAAATTTGGAGGTTGCCTTTGGAAGAAAGTTATTGGGCCTCCATGAATCTAGAGTTAGCTGATATGGTCAACACCGGTGGTCGTCAGGGTGGTTCCATTACTGTAGCTCTTTTCCTGAAGCAGGTGACGTACACATTGATCAATACACATTCAACACACTAGAGCATAAGTTCACCATGCTCATTTTTTCTTATTCCTCATCTTATTGAAATTGAATTTTGGTGTTTCTTTTGTAGTAAGAAATTTACATGTCCAACCTTGATTTCTTTGAAGAAAATGATGATGAAGTGGACCTAACATGATGTACACTTCATTTTATCTAGTTCGTTGTTATTCTTTCGTTTTTTTTTGTGTTAGTTATTAAATATTGTAAGTTCTATGATCTTTGGGAGATCAAGACATAATAACAAATTTTGTACTTATCGTGACTTGAGCATTATCTATTTATATATGGAGTATTAGTTTTAATTATTGGCTCTTTATGCATTAGTTTATCAATTAGTTTGAAATAGGTATGATATTTATATTAACTTAAAATATTAAATTTAATATTTATTATAGCAATTACTACAAATAATAGTAATAATAATAAATATGAAATCATTGATTTGAAAATTAATTATAATTTTCAATGAATTTTGATTATTTAGCAATTAATTTTTTATTTACAAATTTATAATTTGTGAAGGAATTTCTCTCACTAATTTGAAAAAAGATTCTCAATTTATAACTAGTGAAGGAAAATATTCTCTCGTTAAATAAATTTGTTCTTCACAATATATTATTTGTGAGGGAATCAAGTTATTCACTAATTTCAAATAGTCCTTCTTAAAATATTATTTGTGAAGGAAACCAATCTTTCACTAAATAACAATATTCCATTACTAAATATAATTTGTGAAGGAATAAGTTATTCACAATATATCCTTCACAAAAAAATTTAGTTACTACTTAGCGAAGGATACCCAATTGCGAGGAGGTCTAATGCGAGCACTCGTGTGAACAAAATATTTCTTCGCAATAAATCACTTGTGAGAGATATAGGGCCTCTAGTGAAGGATTTGTCCTTCACTAGAGGCCATTTTTGGTGTAGTGTTGGAACTAGTTTATTTTCTAATTTTGTAAATATTTGTGCTACCACGCGACCCTAGTGAAAGTAGTATGCACACAAGCCAATCATGTTTGATGATAAAGCATATACTTTGTAACAATCCTATTCATTTATTAATTAAAGAATTATTTAATTAAAGGCTTTTAATTTATCTACATAGTGTTGTTTTATAATATGTGATAAACCCATAGTTTTGAGCAATGCTTTTAGAATCATGATGATGATAGTTTGGTGTTCACGATCCACAATATAATAACATCTAACTACCCATTCATATATAAAAGAAATACATATACATTAACATATATTAATAATACATTAGTCCCAGTCCGCTAACCTTAACATTAAAACATACCCTTTAGATATACAAAAAAGGGTTTACAAATACAACATAATAATATGTTATTTATAACTAATCCATCACTTGCCTTTTGCCTTTGTTCTTCTTCGCACACTCTTCTCGCCTCTTCGTCCCTAGTTTAAAAGTTTTTATTTAGCAAGGGTGAGCAACAAATTTGCCCCATGAGTTAAGATATACAATGAATGTATAAGTATCGAATAATATACTATATCTATTTTGATAGAATGAAACCAAAGTTCGGGGAACTTTGAAATAGTTGAACAAATCGTTAATCAATAACAAGTCTTCTCTATTCTATCTAACAACAATAATAATTTAATGAAAAAGAGTACAACGCTTTCAAAGTTTCTACGATATTCTAATGAATAAACAAGAATCAATTCTACTAATAACAAAGTGGAATGTTTTCCAGATTTATGTTGAAGTGATCCATCGGATCTAGAACTTCTTTTCTCGGGTATCTATCAAAGATTTACTTTGATACATACGCAGGTGTATCGATAAACCATAAAGATTAAATCATACCCCTCTGCAAGTATAACAAGTGATCAGCTTTATTATACCCTATATTATGCATAATACTTAACAGTGCATAATGGCCGAATATACGACCTAAAATGTTCCCTTTATATAAAAGGTTGTTCTTCTCGGTCTTCGAAATCAAGATTTTGATTTAACAACGAAATGAAATGATTTCAATTCTAATCATTTACTTTTCTTTTCTTCTCAACTATCAAGTTTTTTTTTTCGAATTAATAAATAATCGGCATCGATCTATCAATAATAATTAAATTCTCTTTCTCTTCTCTCTCGAACCTATCAAGTTCTAACAAATGTTCGCTCTAGCGAAATAAATAATTAGCTAAGACATTTCTCAACATAATTTGACAATAAATAGAATTATCTGTATCTATCAATTCTATCTTCTACGAATATGAATATCCAACAACAATTATTCTACAAATGTATATTTTCCTCAATCAAGAATTCAATTTGAATTATTAAACATGCACTAACTGCGAATAATAATCAACAATAAATTCTTGGACGTGGTATAATTAGCAATAATTAACCACTATAATAATTGAATGAATATAACTCAAGGTCGAGTTAGAAAACTTGCCTTCCGCGCGATTATTGCTACACAATAAACTTATTCTGCGTTTTTAAGACCTATAACCAATAATATCGGTCTCACAATTAATTAATAATAATAATTCATAACACACAACACTTTATAATTTACAAATCAAACTTCTCCTAGGCACATTATTACCATAGTAGTCATTTAGTGTTTATAACCTATATAAACACTTATCAAGTCTAACTATTTTGGTGCGGTTGGACTTCGATCTCATTCTCGATTGTTCTCGTCACCTATCCGATAATAATTAACACATTGATTGTCAATTTAAACTTGGTCTCTAAGCTTCAATATTATTTTAGATAAGTCAAATATCATTTATAATATTTTTCTAAGCTTTTAATAATTTATAAACAATTATTATAATTTATAATAATTTTTCAAACACTTAAATCATTTTTAAATGATTTAATTATCAAATAATCTTATCATCATTAATATTTAATAATATAAAATATTAATAATATATAATACATACTTGTCAAAATATTAAAGTTATTATTAATAACTTAAAATATTTTTAAATCATCAATATTATTACTTAAATGATTTTTAAAATAATTAAAATCATTTTTAAATCATCACCATTAATATTTAAATATTAATGAAATTATTATCAAAATATTAAAAGTCATTAATTATAACTTAAAATATTTTTAAAATATTTTTTCATTTTTAAATGATTTTTAAATCAATAAAATCATTTTTAATTCATTTATTTAATATAATAATTAAATAAATCTAATATCATTAATATTAATTTATTAATGAGAATTCTCCAAAAATATTGAAAATTATATTTTATAATTCAAAATATTTTCTAACACTTTATTCTTATTTAAAATGATTTTTAAATCAATAAAATCATTTTAACTTATTTATTTAATTTAATAATTAAATAAATCTAATATCATTAATATTAAATTATTAATGAAAATTCTCTAAAAATATTAAAAGTTACATTTTATAACTCAAAATATTTTTAAATACATTATTCTTATTTAAAATGATTTTTATAATATTAAATCATTTTTCTCTAATTTATTTAATACACTAATTAAATAAATTAAATATCATTAATATTTAAATAATTATAAATATTAATGAAAAATATCCCAAATAATTAAAAATTATTTTTCATAATTTAAAATAATTTTTAAAACCATTTTTAATAATTTTTATAATTTATTTCTATTTTTTAATTAATTTTTTAAATATTCGAAAAAATAAAAAATAAAATAAAAACCGTCGTTAAAGCCTATATAGCGACACTTTACTTTCGTCGTTGTAGGTGTTCTTGAGCTCAAGAACACCGAAAACGCTCGATTTCATTAAGGTCATCATTTGTTTGACTACCTTTTTTCTCTTTCATTTCAATTTGTGTTTTTTTCTAACTTAAAATCGATGTCGTATGTAGTAATGTAACTACAATTATCAATCATCAATCAATCATATACAACAACACAATAATGAAGATCAAATCTCTCCAAAGTTAAAGTCGAGACGTTTTCTTCGGGTTTTCCCGGGTTTCCCAGAAACCCAAACAACCTTGACTCACTTTCAAGCTCATTTAATCTATTGTTCATTTCATCATTTTGTTTGGTTTTTGGTTCAAGGTCTATAGTATATATGTATGTGAAGGAACAACATATAATAAATAACATCATCCAACAACAACAAAATCAAAATATATATATCGGTCAAAAACATCGTAAAAATTGTTTCAAACTACATTTTCGGAATTTCCAGAAAATTTCCAATCGTCGAATTGGTGGGCTACTTTGACCACTTGCTACATTCGATCTATTGATTGTTTAAAAGATATAAAGGCATATATATATAGAGTCCATATATAATAGCTACAACTTGAATTACAACAACAACAACACAATCAACAACATCATAAACTGACTTGATGTTATGGATCTATGGTATATCACCATAGATCATCATAAAACATCATATAACACTTATAAAAACACAAAATCACAAACTCTAACTTAGCATACATGATCAAAATATAAATCAGGGATTTATACATCTCTTATCAAATCTTGATCTATGATCTCCTATCTGTTTTTGTAGTTCTAATAATCGATTTATATGGTAATTCATGAATTTTATCAAATTCGTTTGTAGGTTTGGGAGAGAGAGAGAGAGTTGGTGAGAGCAAAAAAAAAAAAGCAAAAAGTAAATGAATTTTCTCTCTCTATCTCTTAAATAATGTGATATGTTGCTTTGATTCGATTAGTTTTAATACTGGAAGGTTTGAGATATTGTCTCATTGAAAGTCAACATAGTTGTTCAACAACTAAAAAGGGCTATAATAATGCAAGTATCAAATTAAAATAAACTAAAAAAAGCATTTTGGTCATTTGTAAATTAATTTTAATGGCATACTTGGAATTGTACAAACCTTAGGTTTTAACCCTAGGTTTAACCCTAAGGTTTTAACCCTAAGGTTTAACTTTAAAACTTTAGGTTTTAATTTTAAAATTTTCTTTTTCTAAATTAGGTTTTAATTTAGAAAATTAAAATTTTGAAACTAAAATTAGGTTTTCCTAATTAAATTAGGTTTTCTTAATCATATCAACGTTTAATAAATATATTAGGCCTTCCAATTAAGATTAGGGTTGCCTAATTAGGGTTTAGAAATCCCGAATATAAAATTAGGGCTTTAATTAGAAAAATTAAAATTTCTAACTAACAATTAGGGTTTGTAAAATAGAAATTAAGATAACTAAAATATAATTAGGGTTTTCTAATCATATTAAAGTTTAATAAATACCTTAGGCTTGTCAATTAGGATTATGATTTCCTAATTTAGGGTTTAGGATTCCCGAATTTAAAATTAGGGTTTCTCTCTTTCATTAGGATTTCTAACTGAGATGCGGGTTTCTAATCCTGATATTATGGTTTTTAATCTCTTATTAGGGTTTATTAATTTTAAACCTTATCCGATCAATCATTTATCAAAAATTATATACCGTTCAAACACATACATATTAATATAATTATTTTAATTATATTTTCTAACGAATCCCTATCCGTAACTAGGGTTAGGGTTTCTCATCTTTTTAAGCACAACTCTACTCTAATTTTATTAGTCAATACACAAAAATTCCTTTTCTCGAGACTCGTATCACGAAACTTGTCACAAAATAATATAATAATAATATTAATATTAATAATAAAAAAAAATGATGATGATCGATCGATCCACACGCAAAACAACCTTGTGTTCTTCTTTGGAATTGGGACATGTTGGGTGATATGTTCTTGTGTCCCTCTTGACCCACAATTGTAACAGACTCCTTTTTTTTTCAAACAAACTCCTTGATGATTCTTCCAAACTTTAAACTACACACGCTTCCTTCTTTTCTTCTTCTTCTCTCTTTCGGATTATTTCCTTCATTAATTATCACCATCCCTCTTACGCTTATTAAGATTACTACCTTAACTACCACCTATCATATTCTCTTTTCCTTCACCTTCCTCTTTTTCTTTGACTATTCTTTTTCAATACAACTTCAATTTTCTCTCTTCAATCTATAATAATGGCTTTTTCTAATAAAGTTGAAAATGAATTAATTTGCAAATACATCTAACTTCTCGAGTACCAACGATTTCAATCCGCTCCTAAAACATCGTGCTTTTAAGCTCCTCGCTGTCCACTGATGTGGAGCAAATTTTGCTAACTCGTTGAACTTGACAAAATATTCTCATCACCGTATATTCACAAATTGTTCTTCCATATTTCTCTTTAGATCTCTTCTCTTCTTTGAATTTATTTTCTCTAGCTTCATTCAAAAATTGTTCTTCCATATTTCTTTTAGACTCCTTCCTTGGCGGCATTATCTCGATAAAAATCTTACATTAATTCTCCTTCTCTACACAATTTCTATTAATAACACAATAAGAATTAAAAAAAAAATTCTCATATAATCGCATATTTATTCAAATAGCACATAATACATTTAGTACTTAACACATATATACTATCCCTTTTTAAATAATATCGGGATTAACAACACAACTTTAAACAAAAGTTGTAATTCTCCAACTTTACACAAAAGTTGTAATTCTCCATTCACATAACTATTCCCCCATTCATCAAACTTACCACACACCTAGGGTTTCGGAACTTGCCACAATTATATGAGTGTATGAACTTATCCTAGTCGGACCTTTGGCGTCCATTCACGAGGGGTTCAAAACATTTCATATAATTATGAGTCATGAACTTACCATAAGTATGAGTTTTAAGAACTCAAAATTAATCTTAATCTTATATTCATATAGAAAATAAAGATTTCATTCATACAAACATATATATTTATATATATTTATATTCATCATTCTCGATATTACAACACTTAATATCATAATATCATTCTATCAAAAGATACTATCGCTTAAATCTAAGCTATCTACCATCCACCCTTCACCAATCTTCTTCTTCTTTGGGGGACACTTGTTGAATCCATGACCCGCTCTCCCACATGAAAAACACTTTCCTCATATTCGGCTTAGGACAATGTATGTAGAAAATATGTCCTTCCTACTTAAAATTGAAAGCACACGCTCTTCCACATCATCATGCATCTCCCACGTGAGTCTTCCCACACTTGCTGCAGACTTTTTCTTCTTCGGTTTGAATTTTTTTAATTTCATTTCGTCGTTCCCCTTTCTCTTTCTTCTTTCTTTTCTTCTTGCTTTGATTGTTCCTTCGATGATCCACCACCTTCCATCTTCATCCTTTCTTCTCTTTGCGCTTCACTCTCGCTCCGTTTCTTCATCATTTCATTTCGTAACGCTTCCGCTCCGCCTCTTCCATAACTCCTCCAAGAGAAATACTTTACTCCGAGTTCTTGAACTTCTGCGCATAGATTGATCTTGTTCTCCAACTTTGATCTTATTCTTTTCTCCACCTTAGCTTTCGGACTCTCTCCTCCTCATCACCACTCGATACATCTCTCGGATAATCATCATGATCGCTCCCAGATTTGACATAGGTTCATCTTTTCCCACCTTCTCAACTGATTCACTTTGCACTTTGCACCTCCTGGCTCACGGCATCGGTGCAACAAACACTAAGATCTCCACACTCATTTCATCTTCTCTCCAGACATCCTACAATCAGTTTAAATAACTTGATTAATACTTCTCCAAAGACAAACTTCTCACACTATGTGTCCACATATCTCACTATCGATCGATTTTCAAAATCCTCACTTAGTACTCTAAATGAGTATTCTAGATTTCGCTTATGGTTATAATCCTAGGGTTTTCCCCACCCCACTTAAGGTTTATATAACTACACAGCTCTTCTACTACTTGTGACACCTTGGTCACTACACACTTTGATACCAACCTCAGACACCCCCAAATCCGGGTTACCTGACCCCCTAGTTTGGGTGTTCACGATCCACAATATAATAACATCTAACTACCCATTCATATATAAATAGTAATATATATATACATTAACATATATTGTTAATACATTAGTCCCAGTCCACTAACCTTAACATTACAAACATACCCTTTTAGATATACAAAAAGGGTTTACAAATAACAATAATAATAATATTATTTATAACTAATTAATCATTATGCTTTTTTTTTTCTTCTTCACAACACCTTCCTCTCCACTTCGTCCCTAAGTCTAAAAGTTTTATTTAGCAAGGGTGAGCAACAAATTTGCCCCCAAGTTAAGATATACAATGAATGTATAAGAATCAATAAATAATAGACTATCTATTTTGATAGAATGAAACCAAAGTTCGGGGAACTTTGAAATAGTTTGAACAAATCGTTAATCAATAACAAGTCTTCTCATTTCTATGCAACACAATAATTTGATAATGAAAGAGTACAACAACTTTTCAAGTTTCTACGATATTCTAATGAATAAACAAGAATCAATTCTACTGCATAACAAAGTGGAATGTTTTCCAGATTTATGCCGAGTGATCCATTGATCTAGAACTTCTCTTCTCTGGTATCTATCAAAGATTTACTTTGATATATACGCAGTGTATCGATCGAACCATAAAGATTAAATCATACCCCTCTCTCTAAGTATAACAAGTGATCAACTTTATTATACCCTATATTATGCATATATACTTAATATGATAATATAATAAATGGTAGAATATACGACCTAAAATGTTCCCTTTATATAAAAGGTTTCTTCTCGGTCTTTTGAATCAAGATTTGATTTAACAACGAAATAAAAATGATTTCAATATCTAATCACTTCTCTTCTTCTTTCAAACCTATCAAGTTTTCTTTTTCGATCTAAATAATTGGCATCGATCTATCAATAATAATTGAATTCTCTTCTCTTCTCTATCTCTCGAACCTATCAAGTTCTAACAAATGTTCGCTCTAGCCGTAATAATTAGCTAAGACATTTCTCAACATAATTTGATAATAAACAAAATATCTGTATCATTTGATATTCTATCTTAGATTCTACTGATATATGAATATCCAACAATAATTATTCTACAAATATATATTTTTCGAAATCAAGAATTCAATTTGAATTATTAAACATGCACTAAATCACGAATAATCAACAATAAATTCTTGGACGTGGTATAATTAATAATAATTAAACCACTATAATAATTGAATGAATATAACTCAAGGTTGAGTTAGGAAACTTGCCTTCTCGCGTTGATTACAACTACACAATAAAATTATCTCTGCGTTAGAAAGACCTATAACCAATAATATCGGTCTCACAATTAGCACAATAATTTATAACACACAACACCACATATTTTATAATCAAACTTCTCCTCCTAGCACATTACCACAAATATTAATATTAATTAATAACTTAAAACAACAAAATAACAAATAACAAAATTTTAAAATAATTATTATTATTTTTAAATTTCAAATCGCTTTTGAAAATCAACACTTTTAAAAATTAAAATTTATCATGATTATTATAAATATCATTATCATCATATGATAATATTTATATAAAATATTTTTAAAACATTTTTCTCATTTTTAAATGATTTTTCAATCAATAAAATCATTTTTAATTCATCATTTAATATTATAAAAAAATAAAATCACAAATCATAATATTAATTTATTAATCAAAATATAAAAAATATTTATACATCTCTTTATCAAATCTTGATCTATGATCTCCCATCTGTTTTTATTTCTAATAATCGATTATATAATTAAATTGCTTATCAAATTAAATAGGTTTGGGATAGAGAGAGAGAGTTGGTAAGAGCAAAAAAAAAATTGAGCAAAGTAAATGAATTTTCTCTCTCTAAATCTCTTAAATAATGTGATATGTTGCTTTGAATCGATTAGTTAAATTTTTTAAATTTAAGATATTTTCTCAAAAAGTCAACATAGTTGTTCAACAACTAAAGGGGCAATTAAAATAATTATCAAATTAAAATCAAATTAAAAAATAAACTAAAATATAATATTTTAATAATTATAAATTAATTTTAATTATAAATATAATGAAAAAAATAAAAATATTTAATCCTAAAAATTAAATTTTTTTCATAATTTAAAATAATTTTAAAAACCATTTTTAATAATTTTTAAATTTATTTCTATTTTTAATTAATTTTAAAAATTTTAAAAAAAAAAATTAATTAAAATTTAAAAAAATTAAAATTTTAAAAATTCATTAGGTTTTTGAGCTTAAATTAGGTTTTTTAATTTAAAACAATTTTTTTTAATATATTAAAATTCCAATTAAGATTAGGGTTATTTAAATTTAGGTTTAGAAAAGGAATATAAAATTAAAATTTTAATTAGAAAATATTATAATTTCTAACTTATAATTAGGGTTTGTAAAATTTAGAATTATGGAAACCCGTAAAATATAAAATTAGGGTTTTCTTTTATAATTACATTTAATAAATATTATTAATTTAATTAGGTTTATTATTTCAAATTAGGATTATAGGTTTAGGAATTATATTAATTTAGGATTCTTAGGTTTCAAATTTATTAGGGTTTCAACAACAAATTCAAATTAGGATTTCTAAACTTTCAAATTTTTAATTTAGGTTTTTTCTAATCTTAGATTTAATCATTTAATTTTTTAATTTTATATCTCTTATTAGGGTTATTTTTTTAAACCTTATCCCATCAATGATTTATCAAAAATCCATATTATTCAAACACATACATACATAATATATTTTATTTTAATTATATATCTAATCCCTATCCGTAACTAGGGTTAGGGTTTCTCATCTTTTCTCATTACAACTTACTCTAATTTTTTATTAATCAATACAAATTAATAACTTCAAATCTCGAGACTCTAATGAGATCACGTAAACTTGTCACAAAATTAATAATCAATATTAATAATATATAATAATAACTTAAAACAACAAAAATAAAAAACAAACAAGAATCATGGCGCTGACGATTTACTTGTCGCACCACAATTTCACAATTCTTGCGCTTTTTTGAAAATCAACACTTTTAAAGCCGTTTGATGTTATGGATCTATGGTATATCACCATAGATCATCATAAAACATCATATAACACTTATAAAAACACAAAATCACAAACTCTAACTTAGCATACATGATCAAAATATAAGTCAAGGATTTATACATCTCTTATCAAATCTTGATCTATGATCTCCCTATCTGTTTTTGTAGTTCTAGTAACTGATTATATGATTGAATTGCTTATCAAATTCGTAGGTTTGGGATAGAGAGAGAGAGAGAGAGTTGGAGCAAAAGAAAAATTGCAAAGCAAAGTAAATGAATTTTCTCTCTCTAAATCTCTTAAATAATGTGATATGTTGCTTTGAATCGATTGATTTAGTTATACTTTTAGTCGAGATATTGTCTCATTAAAGTCAACATAGTTGTTCAACAACTAAAGGGGCTAGCAATAATGCAAGTTATCAAATTAAAATAAACTAAAAGGGCATTTTGGTCATTTGTAAATTAATTTTAATGGCATACTTGGAATTGTACAAACCCTTAGGTTTTAACCCTAAGGTTCTAACCCTTAGGTTTTAAAATACTAACTTTCTAGGATTTTCTAAATTAGGTTTTAATTTAGAAAATTAAAATTTTGAAACTAAAATTAGGTTTTCCTAATTAAATTAGGTTTTCTTAATCATATCAACGTTTAATAAATATATTAGGCCTTCCAATTAAGATTAGGGTTGCCTAATTAGGGTTTAGAAATCCCGAATATAAAATTAGTGTTTTAATTAGAAAAATTAAAATTTCTAACTTATAATTAGGGTTTGTAAAATAGAAATTATGATAACTAAAATATAATTAGGGTTTTCTAATCATATTACAGTTTTTAATAAATACCTTAGGCTTGTCAATTAGGATTATGATTTCCTAATTTAGGGTTTAGGATTCCCAAATTTAAAATTAGGGTTTCTCGGCTTTCAATTAGGATTTCTAACGGTACGTTAGGGTTTCTAATCCTGATATTAGGGTTTTTAATCTCTTATTAGGGTTTATTAATTTTAAACCTTATCCGATCAATGATTTATCAAAAATCATACCGTTCAACACATATACATATATATATAATTATTTTATATTATATTTTATCCTATCCTAATCTATAGGTAATTAGGGTTAACTTTTCTTCTTTCTCTCTACTCTAAGCTCTAATTTAATTATCAATTTTAATCGACCTTCTCGAGACTCTCTATCTCGAGATCACGACTTGTCACAAAATTGTCAATAATCAATAATAATAATTAATATTAATTAATAATCGAGTATAGGGATAATATGTGATATATTAATTAACCCTTGTTTTGTGGCGGTTTGAAAAATGGCATCCGAAAATGTTGAGATAAGTAATGAAGCACATGAGATCGTGGAGTCACCACAGATTAATACTCAGGATAATGTGCAACAGAAGACAATAATCCTCAAGTGAACAACAACACCAACCAAATGGCGAAACAGCCGGAATGTTTAGGAGCTTTACGCAATTAGATAAACATCGTGCAAGAGAAACTCCTGTCCAAAATGTAGGTGGAAACACTAGAAACTCTCGGACGGTCACCGCTAAACAATTAAAGGAGCTGGGACCACTGGAGTTTGTTGGAGAGCCAAAACCACTTAAGGCGGATGCATGGATAAAGCAGATCACCAAGATATTTGATGTCTTGGGATGCTCCGAGGAGCAAAAGGTTCCTTTTGCCACCTTTATATTGCATGAGGGGAGGCGATTCTTCGGTGGGAATCAGTAAAGTGTACCCAACGACTGGCCTTTCGAGATGTCTTGGGAGAAGTTCCAAGAGTCGTTCAACGACAAATACTTTCCGGAAAGTATTCATCACATGAAGGAGGTGGAGTTTATCAAGTTGGAGTAAAACAATATGACCGTGTCGTAATACGATGCTAAATTTGCGGAGTTATCTCGGTTTGCATCCCATTTGGTTGATAATGAGGAGCGAATGACGCGAATATTTTTAAGAGGTTTAAAACTGGAGATACGTCAATATCTTATTTCTCATAAATTGTGTTTGTATTCAGATGTTGTAAATAGGGCTCAGTTATTGGAGCGCGATAACGGGTCAATGCAACCAAG
The DNA here is from genome assembly GCA_020205615.1 of Panax quinquefolius. Classification (NCBI taxonomy): domain Eukaryota; kingdom Viridiplantae; phylum Streptophyta; class Magnoliopsida; order Apiales; family Araliaceae; genus Panax; species Panax quinquefolius. Next base: position 23,088,758 of record CM035170.1, on the reverse strand, counting down.
AGAAAGCAGCCGACAAAATGAAAATACCAGTGGTAACAGTCATCGAAGCGGTGACAACAAACATGGAGGGAATCAACATGCCAGAAATGGTAACCACTTCGGTGGTAATCATGGGCAAGACAATAAAAGTGGGAGTTTCAAGAAGAGGAGATTTAGTAATGATGGAAGGACGTCAGCACCAGCACCTATTGTTAAGGAAGGAGAACGACCGTCGATCAGTATGTTACAAAATGCGAGGAGGGGGACACATCACCAAAATCAGATCACAGCATCAACGCATGTTACAATTGTGGAAGAGAAGGTCACTTAGCCCAATTTTGTCGTGCACCGAAGTCAAGTCCAGCTGGGATGGAGGCATCAAAGTCTGTCCCAGACAAGACAAAACCAGTAGTTCAAGGGAGAACGTTTGTTGTAACCTCCTAGAAAGCAAGGAACCCGAACGAGGTCATCACGGGTAAGCTTATCATAAAATCTAGTGAAGTATATACCTTATTTGATACCGGCTCTACCCATTATTTTATTTTTCCTACTTGCGCTCAATGTTTAAATTTGACTCCAGAGAAATTGGACTTTGACTTATCAGTTGAAACTCCGTTGGGAGAAACCTTCATTACATCCACGGTTTATAAGTCTTGTTTGATTCAAATTGGTAACCGCACATTACCTGTCGATCTTATTTCTTTTAAAATACTTGCGTTTGACGTAAATCTAGGGATTGATTGGTTAACTACTCATCATGCAAAAATTGATTGTTTTTGTAAGGTTGTTAGTTTTCATATTCCTAATCAACCTATTATGCAAATTCAAGCGACCACGCCATTAAAATCAATCACGGTCATTTCAAGCCATAAAGCTATTCGTTTATTAAAAACCGGATGTCAAGCTTTCTTAGCTCATGTCACAGATTTAAACAAAAATATGTCAGTTTTGAATGATATTTCTATTGTTAATAAATTTCCTAACGTATTCCCTGAAGAACTTCCTGGCCTACCCCCAGAGCGTGAAATTGAATTTTGTATCGACCTTGAACCTGGTACAAAACCCATTTTAAAAGCCCCATATCAAATGGCTCCTATTGAACTTCAGGAGTTAAAGACCCAATTGCAGGAATTGTTAGACATTGGTTTCATTCGTCCTAGTACGTCTCCTTGGGGTGCTCCTGTTCTATTCGTGAAGAAGAAAGATGGGAGTATGCGATTTTGTATTGACTACCGAGAATTGAACCATGTCACCATCAAGAATAGGTATCCGTTACCTCGCATTGATGACCTGTTTGACCAGTTGCAAGGAGCACAATTCTTTTCAAATATCGATCTTCGTTCTGGATATCATCGGCTGAAAGTTAAAACTGAAGATATTCCAAAGACTGCCTTCAGAACTCGGTACGGGCATTATGAATTCTTAGTCATGTCTTTTGGATTGACTAATGCTCCTGCTGCCTTCATGGATATGATGAACCGAGTATTCAAGGATTATTTAGATCACTTTGTGGTTGTCTTTATTGATGACATTCTCATATATTCCAAAAGTCGTGAAGATCATGAGCAACACTTGAGGCTGATACTCCAAAAGCTTCGTGAAAACAAGCTTTATGCCAAGTTGAAGAAATGTGAGTTCTGGCTTGAGAAAGTTGCATTCCTTGGGCATGTGATATCAAATCATGGAATATCTGTTGACCCAGTGAAGATTGAAGCAATTCAAAGCTTGGAGCAACCAAAGTCAGTGATCGAAGTACGTAGCTTTCTCGGCTTAGCTGGTTATTATCGGAGATTCGTGGAAGGATTTTCTCGAATCGCTACTCCATTAACTCAGCTGACTCGAAAAGATACAAAGTTCGGTTGGAGCGACGAATGTGAGAAGAATTTTCAAGAACTCAAGGGAAGACTCATTTCAGCACTATTCTGACAATACCATCTGGCTCAGAGGGATTTGTCATCTACAGTGATGCTTTGGGCAAAGGGCTAGGATGTGTTCTCATACAACATGGGAAAGTCATAACATATGCCTCTCGACAACTCAAAGAATATGAGATGAATTATCCTACTCATGATCTAGAGTTGGCAGCTTTTGTCTTCGCGCTCATGTTTTGGAGGCATTACCTATATAGAGAGAAGGTGGAGATCTATACGGATCATAAAAGCCTCAAATATTTCTTCACCCAAAAGGAACTCAACATGCGGCAACGACGTTGGCTTGAACTGTTGAAAGATTATGATCATACCATTCAATACCATCATGGTAAAGCGAACGTAGTAGCTGACGCATTGAGTGGAAGATCATATGCGGGTACGAGTGCAATATTGTCAACACAAAGGCCCATTTTGTATGACTTACAAAGGATGGAGATAGAGTTAAAGACTCCAGGGACCCATTTGATGATGGTGAATATATGAGTAGAACTGACTTTAATCGATAAAGTTAAAGATGCTCAAGCTACAGACCTGGAGCTGATACGTATGAGGAAGAAATTGCAAGATGGTTCTATTCCGGAAGCAAGAATCGATGAAGAAGGAATACTTCGAGTCAACTCCAGACTTTGTGTTCCTAATGACCATGATTTAAAGTATAAAATCATAATGGAGGCGCATAACACACCGTTTGCAATCCATCCTGGGAGTACCAAAATGTATCATGATCTTCGACATATATTTTGGTGGAGCAATATGAAGAGAGAGATAGCGGAGTTTATCTCAAGGTGTTTAACTTGTCAAAGAGTCAAGGTGGAGCATCAAGTACCAAAAGGTCCATTGCAACCACTTGAAATTCCAGAATGGAAGTGGGAGCACATTACCATGGATTTCGTTACTGGTCTTCCCAAGGTTTCTCAAGGCATAGATGGAATTTGGGTCATTGTTGATAGATTGACCAAGTCTACTCACTTCTTACCTATACGAGAAACTTATAAACTTTAACGTCTTGCTCGTATGTACATAAATGAGATTGTAAGACTGCATGATATGCCAGTATCCATAGTTTCTGATCGAGACCCAAGATTCACTTCACGATTTTGGGTTAGTTTGCAGAAAGCTACGGGCACAGATTTATGATTTAGCTCGGTATATCATCCTCAGACGGACGGGCAGTCGGAGAGGACTATTCAAACTCTTGAAGATCTATTAAGACTCTGTGTCCTTGACTTCAAAGGAAGTTGGGACAAGTTCTTATCGTTGGTGGAGTTTTCCTACAACAACAGTTATCAAACAAGTATTGGCATGGCACCATTTGAAGCGTTGTATGGGAGAAAGTGTCGTTCTCCAGTATGCTGGGATGAGGTGGGTGAAGCAACGTTGTTGGGATCGGAGTTGGTACGTATTACTACAGAAAAGATTCAAACGATCCGACAACGTATAAAAACTTCACAAGATCGACAAAAGAGTTATGCTGATCTTCATCGAAAGGACGTAGAAATCGATATTGGAGATCATGTCTTGTTACGTGTTGCTCCATGGAAAGGAGTTACGAGATTTGGAAAGAGAGGAAAGCTCAATCCTCGATTCATTGGCCCATTTTTAATTCTCGAGCGAGTAGGAACTGTGGATTATAGACTCGCCTTACCACCAAGTATGTCTTGTGTTCATAACGTTTTTCATATGTCTATGTTACGTAAATATGTGAAAGACCCGAACCACATTATTAAGTTAGAACCAGACGAGATAGAGGAAGATTTAACGTATGAAGAGTTGCCTGTTAAAATCTTGGATAAGAAGGAACATGTTTTACGCTCCAAAGTTATATCTCAAGTCAAAGTTTTGTGGAGAAACCACGATGTGGAGGAAATGACTTGGGAGTTAGAATCTGAGATGAAGTCAAGGTATCCTCATTTCTTCGACATACCAGGTATGTACCCTAATTTCGAGGATGAAATTTCATAAGAAGGGGAGGTTGTAAGACCCCAACTTTTATGAATAAAGAATAATTTTCTCGAAATATATTTTTGAATATTATGGTGTGAATATTGTCTAGAGGACAATATTTGTATTAAAACTCACAACCTATATTTGTCGTATTTCACACGACTGTTGTATAATTAAGTTGTATTTGTATTTAGTACCTTGTATCTGGCGACTCAAGATGGGTGATGTATACCTGTTTTGGGGCATCACAGTTCTAATTGATTTATTCACAACCGGTTTAATATGGAGAACCTAAAGGATCACACCATAAAAGAAAAAATATTTATTTAAGAAGTAAATGATATAATCGTAATAATAAGTTAAGTGTATTACTTTAATCTATGAGGATAGAATAAATTAAATAGTTTAATATTTATTATTTAATATTTTAGAAATATTAAATATAAATTAATAAGAGGAGTCTTATTATATATTATTATTACTATTATTGTTATTTAATTCCTAAAGGAGTTTGGGAATTAATTAATAAAAGGTACTCTCATATATTTCTAATAAAATTTGGAGGCTAAATAATTAAAAGAGTTTAATTAATTATTCATAATAAGAGTAGGAAGCCTAATTAATTAAAGGAGTTTAATTAATTAAAATAAAACGTAATTCCTAAATTGTTTAGGATGGTTGCCTACATCTATAAATAAGAGGAGTCTTATTTTGATTTAAGGTTGATGACAATTCTAGGAGTTAAGAGAATAATGACTATTCTATATAGATCGAATTAGGGTTTTGCCAAACATAAAAAAAATGGTCATTGCTGACGGGCATTGTCGTCACCAATGACTCCTCTGTCGTCGGCAATGACCCTATCGCTACTCACGTCGCTTCACAGGTCATCGCCTCAGCCCCGCATCAACCGCCGTAGTACTAATGTCATGGCGGCGAGGTTATGGCGATAATGGCTAGTCGTCGCAAGATGCACTCATTAGCGATGGTAGACGACGACAGACGGTCAAATCACCAATGTCTTTTAGAAATTATTTATAAAAATGTCATTAACGACGGGCAATGTGACGCCCCCAAAATTAGGTATACATCATCCATCTTGGGTCGCCAGATACATGGTACAGAATTCAAATACAACTTACTAATACAACTATCGTGTACAATACGACAAAATATAAACTGTGAGTTTGAATACAAATATTGCCTACTAGAGAGTATACAAACTCAAAAGGAATCCTCATTACAATTATTATCACACTATTTCACAGAATAGTGAGGACTACTAATGCTATCCTCTGGACCATCACTCCGTTCCCCGACTCGTCCCAGCTATATTCTCATTTCCTAAAGAGAACAGTGAAAGAAAGGGTGAGCTCAACTAACCTAGTAAGAAATATTATGACTAAGATAATGCAGAATAAATTATCATTAGTCTTCAACAATGTTAAACTGATAAAATATAATAGACATCAAGTTTAACTGCAGCGGAACAAGCAATCCATTAAAAGAGTCAAGTAGAAAATAAAATCTACTATCTTTTATGATTTAAAAGGTTTTTCATCATCATTATCACCGAGACTCGACAATAAATATTCCACATCATCGAATCACCCTCGCACTATGGCCAAGGATATTCTTTAGTATCACGACCACAATTATCCAGTGCACTACGTGCCAAGAATATTTGTGTATTCATTAATGGTCATGATCATGCCAACAACTGTCCATCAATACACTCTACGGACCAATGAGGACTTTTACCACATCATTTGTAACATTACTACTCATGATTATACCGAATAATGTTGGGAGAATGCATATTATGATTTGATGTTTTAAATGTATATGTTCATGATTATTTGTAAGGTCCTTAAATGAATATATGTACAAGGACTTAGTGATAGATCAAAATTGTTAGGTTGATCTAAGCTTTCAACGTGTACCATTCTGATAAAGAATGTATAGATAGAAAGATCAAAACTGTTAGGTTGATCTTAAGATGTAATAGATTAGTCTTGAAGAAATCGTAGTGCATCCATCGATCAACATTGCGAGTCAAGGCGGAAAAAACGTAGAGCTTAAAAGATCGTAGTGTGCTTGCCTTGAAGGGGACTCTTCGAAATCGTAGAGTGGTCCCAACGTTTGCCGAGCCAACTCCACGATCGTAGTATTCTGAAGGAAACATGAAGTTTACAAGTCAACGATCGTAGTGTGCTCTCGGGAACGTAGAGTCAACAACACGAGAGAAGATCGAGTGTGTGTGTGTGCGAAGGATTAAGGGAAATCGTAGTGCTCTCGAACTAATAGCATCGTAGTGTGCAAAGATGTCAAAGAGACACTACGATCTAAATCGTAGAACACCACGATCCAAATCGTAGAGCATCATCATCTCATATCGTATGTCGAAAAGTCGAGCCTCATGATCGTGTTTTTCAACAAGTGAGGAATGGATCCCGAGATCTTTGCGGTGCTCATCGGTCCCAGAATATATGAAATATCCTTAGTATCTGCAACAAAGAAGCGTATTGAAGAAGCTAAGGATAGTACCATGGGTAAGAGGGACAAAACACCTTTTTCGGTGGTAGGTGAGAAAGCGACTGCGGTGTCGGTGGGCGAATGCGAAATTCGAGAAGATGTGCGAAATGTCTCCATCACGATCTGAAAAGTTCGGATGCATTTAATGCCACAACGGATGGATCCAACGGATAGTTTTCAACATCACATATATATATGAGATCGAGACGGATGAGAGAAAAAAAGCAAGCATTAATCAAACAACGTGAACATCTCTCTCTCAAAGCTCAACTCTACGATCGAGAGATATTGCAAAGCTTGCTCATTTACTCGGTTCTTAACGAACCGAGTGCTTACACAACAAATCGAGTAGCAACCATCAAGAACTCAACAACTATCAATCAATCAAAGAAGAGTACCAAGTCTCTTTGGACTTGAAGAGTTAAATAGTGAATCGTAAGAAAGCCAAGTCTCTTTGGACTTGAAGAGTTCAAGAGTGAACTAGAAGTTCTGTTCCTGAGCTGGCAGTGCTAGAAGGAATCTGTGTGATTCCGAAGATTGTAAAAGACATCCTTAGTGGATATCCTACTCGTTGAGTAGAAGAGTGGACTAGGAGCTTTGAGTGCTCTGAACCACTTAAAAACAAACATGTGTGTCGTTTACATTCATTATATATATATATATATATATATATATATATACCGCCTTACTACTCATCATAACTCCATTGCTTGGTAAAGAAGATTAAAACAAATACTAATTCCGCTAAGTTTTAATCATTATCTAAGAACAAGTTTAAAAAGAAAAGATTTTCAAATATCTATTCAACCCCCCCCCCTTCTAGATAACTTGTGCCTACTAGGAACTAACAATTGGTATCAAAGCAGGTTCTATTTTACAGCTTACACGCTTTAGTAGATCCAAATGGCACTCGTACCAAGCGAATCCAGGACCGGGGGTGGCAGCAAGCCACCAATGTGCAACAAGGATAAATTTGCTAACTGGAAAGTCAGGATGCAAGCTTACATGGACTCAATAGATGAAGATCTATTTGAGACTGTTCTTAATGGGCCCTATATACCAACAAAGCTTGCACCAACCATTGACGATCCAAATAGAGTACAAATCAAAGTTAAAGAAGAATGGACAGACACAGAGAAGAGAGAGGCATCGACTTGATAAAAAGGCGAAGAACATCTGTTCCAATCCTTAGAGGACGATCTGTTTTGAAAATGTTGTAAACAACAAAAGCAACTAAGGAAGTTTGGGAAGCACTGCTTGATTATGCATGAAGGCCCTGAAGTCGAGAGAAAACAAGCGGTCTCTCTCTCGACACGGCGATATAAAAAATGTTAACTCATGTGCAGGGAGAAAACGTGACTGCAACCTATGAAAGATTCAACGTTCTGCTCAACTCTCTACGAGCGTATGGGAAGATCTATCCTAACAAGGATCTAACCATAAAGTTCATGAGAGCCCTACCGAGCAGGTGGGATGCAAAGACCACAAAATAATAAGAGAATCAAAGAATCTTAATGAGATGACAGTTCAACAACTATGGAAATCTCTGACGTCTGAACTGAGTTGACCCAACGTACTTGAAACCTTATCGGAAGGAAGAAGAAAGGATAAGGGTGTTGCTCTCAAGGCAAATGAAGGTGTATCAAAAGTCATCAACCGAGATTGACTCGATGATGATGAAGACGATGATGATGACTTTGCTATCTTTGGTAAAGAGACTAAGAAGGTTCATGCGACAAGCGCGAAATCGTGAAGCCAAAGAAAGTCAACAACTTCGTCGGCCGAGAACAAATGAATGATTTATGCTACAACTGCGCAAGAAACTGGTCATTTCATTTGCCAACTACAACAAACCTATCAAAGAAGAACTAAAGAAAAATCTCATGCAAAGAAAAGAATACAAAAGGAACCAAGAGGCCTCGAAAAGAGAGAAAGGCACACAGTTCTTGGGAGGATCGTGGAGTGATTCGATATAATGACTCAAATCTGACTCGGAGATGAGGAAGAACCACATATAGCCAATCTGTGCTTAATGGCCAAACATGCAAAGGACAAACAAAGCCTAAACATACATGATGTAAGTCTCGATGAGGTATTTGATTTTAATTCTCCCGATGTAGATATAAGTGACTTAAGAACTGCTTTGCATGGCATAACCAACTGATACATCAATCAATACATGAAGTGGTTCGAGTCTTGTCTAAAGATCATTCACTTCTTCAAGAGGAGAAGAAGAAAGTTCAAGAAGAGCTTGAAACAACCCTTCTAAGTACTAATCTTCTCTCCAAGCTTGAAATTTGAGAATGAAACTTTAAAAATGAACAAACACACATCATGCACAAAAAGAGTCTAAGCTAACCTCTAAAATTGAGGATCTAGAAAGACTATCTCTCTGCATGGAACAAATCCTCATCATCCATGGACTACTTCTCTCTAGTCGAGAGAAGCACATTCGACGAAACAGGCTTAGGCTTTGGGGAATCCATCTCGAGCCTAAGTGTGGAAAAGACAATGGAAACTAGCACTAGTAATGTCTCAAGTTTTGGTAGAGGCATTGCTTTTGTGAAAATCCTCACAGTTGGAAGAACCAGTTCAACCTTGTTCTCTTGTCTCTAGTTATACTCGAGAGAAGTAAAGGATCTCATGTTGGTGCAGGTTTCATAAGGAGAAAGAGTAACTCCACCTCTCTCTTTACCAACCTCGAAGAAATCGTAGAGTCAAAAGCAAAACCAACTCTACGAATCAACTGGAAGAATGCAGGTAGAGGTAAGGCACACACATCATCACTATTTATGAAACCTAAGGACACGTGGAAGAAAGAGAAATCGGTTTAACGAAAGGTTAACTAAGGAACCACACAAGTCCAAGTGGAAGATGAATCACCACACACACACACACATGCATTATAATAGATGTTTCATATCTGATAATAAATATGGTCATAGGGCTACTCTGAAAGTGTTATTATAATTCCATGCATGTGAGACCCAAGATTAGACAAATTTGGGTCCCCAAAGGCACTAACAAAGAAGGACCCATGCAAATATGGGTACCAAAATGAAGGTTCAAATGTTTTGACAGGAAAAGAGCTCCACGACCTCAACATGGTATCTGGACAGTGGTTGCTCGAGGCATATGACAGGGAACAAAGCTCTACTATCCAACTATGTAGAAAAGGAGGGTCCCTCAGTCATCTTTGGAGATAACGGCTCGGGCAAGACAAGAGGATATGGCTCTGCTTTGCAATGGTGCGATATCTTTCAACAAAGTAGCTTATGTGGAAGGACTTCAACACAACCTTCTAAGCATCAGCCAACTCTGCGACAAGGGTCACCAAGTAACATTTCTCAATAATCAATGTCAAGTCAGAGATTTGAAGACATCTGCCATAAAGCTGACCGGAACAAGAGAAGGAAATGTCTACATAGTAGATCTTGGTCAACTAAGCTCTGATGAAACAATATGTTTTCTGGCAAAAGCATCCGAGGAAATGAGCTGGCTATGGCATAGAAGGTTGTCTCACTTAAACTTCAAAAACATGTCCAAACTGGCATCAAAAGATCTCGTAGCTGGCCTACCCAAGTTCAACTTTGTGAAGGAAAGGCCATGCAATGCCTGCCAGCTTGGAAAGCAAACCAGAAGCTCATTCAAGAGCAAGACTGCCAACTCCATTGACAAGCCCCTGCAGTTGCTCCACATGGATCTCTTTGGGCCAATCCCAACAACTAGTCTTGGAGGAAAAAGATACTCTCTGTCATGTAGTCGACGACTACACCAGATTCACATGGGTATTCTTCCTAACTTCAAAGGATGAAACGAGCTCGAATTAATCAAGATGTTCGGGGGTGATGAATGAGAAAGGAGAGAAAAATCAAGGCAATAAGGAGTGATCATGGAAGAAATTGATTTCTCGAAATAGACAAGTTACTGCTTTCGAACAATGGCATCGATCATAACTTCTCGACTCCACGAACTCCTCAACAAAATGGAGTTCTTTGAAAGAAAAAAACGAAACTCTCGATAGAGGTGGAAGGACTCTACTAGCGACTGACTAAATGCTGCTGAATACTACGGGCGGCGAAGCAGCATCGACACTTGCATGCTACACACACGAGCAGATCATTAATTCACTCTCGATCGAAGGACACCCTACGAACTGTGGAAAGGAAGGAAGCCAAGTGTCGTCCTATTTCCATGTCTTTGGTTGTGCATGTCTATATTCTCAACAATGGAAAGCGATGTCGACAAAATTCCATTGAAGTCGACGAAGGGATCTTTCTTGGATATGCCACGACAACAAAAAGCTACGGGGTGTTCAACAAGAAGACACTTGAATGTCGAAGTCTCAATACACATCATCTTTGATGAAACCGACTTAGACAAAGCGATTGCCTCTGAGACACTACTGACCGATAGTGCGGACACACTACGAATGAAATCGTCGAGCTCAACACTACGATCGTAGTGCGGATAAATGAAATCGTAGAGCATGATAATGAAATCGTAGAGAGGTCCATCCAAGACAATGAGCCTCCACTCCAAGAAGAAGAGATAGACCTTGAAGACCTAAGACAGAAGGCATCGGGGCGGATGTCCCAACCGGGACAGATGGGCAAGAGATCACACTCGGGGATCTAATCATTGGAGATCCAAGTGCAAGAGTTAAAACAAGAGCTGCTACTCGGAATGAATGCTTTATCTAAGCTTCTATCACATCAGATAGAGCCAAAGAAGATAGAGGATGCTATGGAAGACTCGGTTGGATAGAAGCCATGCAGGAAGAACTCAACCAATTTGAACGAAGCAAAAAGTGTGGAGATTGGTACCAAGACCAAAGAGTCATCTGTCATAGGAACCCAAGTGGGTCTTGAGAAAAAAAAATGGATGAAGATGGGGTCATCACCGAAAAAAGGCAAGATTAGTGCAAAAAGGGCTATTCTCAAGAAGAAGGTATTGACTATGATGAGACATTTGCACTGTTGCGGACTAGAAGCCATCGAATCTTTCTTGCCTTTCTTTGCACATGAAGTTCAAAGTCTTCCAGATGGATGTCAAGTGCATTTCTAAATGGAGAGCTTCAAGAAGAAGTCTACGAGAACAACCTCCGGGTTTCATCAATCCATCTCTTTCCAATTATGTCTATAGATTAGATAAAGCTTTATATGGTCTTAAACAAGCACCTAGAGCATGGTATGAAACAACACTAACTTCTTAATAGAAAATGGGTTCACTAGAGGTAGAGTAGATACCACACTATTTCTTAGAAAGCATAAAGACAAAGTCTTACTAGTTCAAATATATGTTGATGATATCATTTTTGGTTCTACTGACGAAAAGTTATGTAAGAGATTCTCTAAGCTAATGCAGAGCAAGTTTGAAATGAGCATGATGGGTGAGTTTGATTTCTTCTTCTTGAATCGCAAAAGAAAGCGGTGATGAAGGAATATTCATCAACCAAGCCAAATACATCAAAGACTTACTAAAGAAGTATGGCATGGAATCAGCCTCTCCCATGAAAACACCAATTGCTCCTGCAACCAAGCTTGACAAGGATGAGAAAGGTAAAAGTATTGATATCACTCAATACAGAGAGGTATGATAGGTTCTCTTTTATACCTAACTTTGCGATGAGACCGGATATAATGTTTGCAACATGCATATGTGCTAGATTTCGAGCTAACCCTAAAGAGTCACATTTGTCTGCTTTAAAAAGAGGATCTTCGTATCTCAAGGGTACACCTTACTTGGGGCATGTGGTATCCCAAGGAATCCTCATTTGAACTAATAGGATACATACGATCTTTTGATTTTGCGGATGAAAATAGATAGAAAAAAAAACCAGTGGCACTTTGTCGACTTCTTGAAATGACTTGTGTCTGGTTTAGCAAAAAGCAAAACTCAAATGTCTACTTCAACTGCGAAAATTTGAATATATTCTTTCTTTGGCAATTCTTTTACTCGAGATCCTATGGATGAGAAATCAACTAGTGACTATGGGTTCGATTTCAAATCTATTCCCATACTTTGTGATGTGATAACACAAGTGCCATAGCAATAACTCATAATCACATCATGCATTTCTAGGACCAAGCATATAGAAATAAGGTATCACTTCATTAGGGATCATGTGCAAAATGGAACTATATCTTTACAATATATCCCTACTAAAAATCAACTTGCGATGTTTTTTTAAAACCACTAGATGAATCCAGTTTAATAAGTTAATAAGTGAGCTAGGCATGCTAAATCTTCAACCATGAAATATATGCTCTAGATTGTGCTAACCATGATGTGATATATAAAGTTGAACTCAAAATCGTAGACATGATCAAGGAAAGTTCACGATCGTAGAGTTTGAAAGAACAAACTACCTCAACGATCGTAGCAAAGACTCAACTATCATAAAGTGCGACTCGCGATGACCAAAAAGCCCTTTCAACAAGCAAAAGTGAATCCTGTGATGACAAGCTTCATAACAAAAGCAAATCTCTCTAAGAGGTGCCTCGGGGACAAACCTAACCCTTGAATCACACCAAGAGGTTGGCCCTTCCGAGTTACCTTAAAAGAATGCTTAGTCAAAACTCATCACAAGGATCCGGACAGACTCGACGATCGTGGGACGGACTCGAATGATGATCGGACTTCGATCGACGATGACGACGATCGTCGACGGACTCTACGAATCGACTCGACTCAGATCGATTGACGGACGACTCGACTCGACAGACTCTCAACGAACGATAAGACTACCTCTACGATCGTAGTCTTCCCAAGGACACCTCTCGACTCTCGAAGACTCGAAAGGAAAATCGACATTCATTCACACAAATCAAAATCGTAGAGCCAAGCAAAAGGCACACACCTGTCCCACTAAGTCAAAAAGAGAGAGGAAGTTACAAGTACAAATTGAAACCTGTTTTTTTTGAAATCAAAGTTCAAAAGATTATCTCTCTCTCTCTCTCTCTCTCAAAAAACCCTAAATCAAAAGAAAGCTCGGTCAGTATCCCACTTCTCAACTCTGAGAATCAATGGTTTGCTTCAAATGTAATTTTAGCTCTGAGACTCTTTTTGATGAGTTCAAGGATGCTCCACCAAAATTTCACAAGACCTTAGCCTTCTTTGAGAAGGCGGGTCTCGAGGCGCTGAGCACCAACACACCTCATCTCTATCCCAAGCTAGTGAAGGAGTTCTACAAGAATGGTGTGTACGAACACAACACCATCACTACACGAGTAAGAGGAGTTGAAATGAGACTAAGGGAAGAAGACTTCAATCTGGCCCTAGGTTTCAAGAATGTGGGGCACCCATTTCTAGACAGCATAAGCTTCCAAGAGGGATTGAAGAAAATGCACCACAAGAAGAATCCCTCTGTGAAAGGCTACAAAAAGAAGGAGTTCCCTCAAAGGTACGAATTTTTGGCTGACATTATTGGGAAATGCATCTGCTGCAAGAGCTCAGGTCATGACTCGATAAATGAGACTCAGCTTAAGCTCATGACGGCCATGGTTCATGGTACACAACTCAACTATGGGGCTGTATTGCTCGAGTGGATCGGCAAGTGGATCGTCAACTCGAAGAAATCAAAGAGCACTCCGAAGATGTTGTATGGGAGATTCATAAGCATCATTCTGCAATCTGCACTGGGTGACAAAATTGGGGATGATGATGAAGGAGAAGCCATCAACCCAAATCGAAGAATGACACAATGAGTTGTTTAAGAACCGGGAAAGAAACCTGCTTGAGTATGTAAGAATGATGATGAGTCCGATGGAAGAACTGGGGAACTAAAGAAGAATGCAGGCTTTCCGGAAACATATACATTGTCGGGAAGTTGAAGAAGAAGAAGAAGCGAGACAAGGAGAACCCTCTCTTGCCGAAAAAAGCAAGGGCAAGAGAAAAGCTAAGGGCAAGAAAATCGAAGAGCCTCGAGGATCTCTGACTAACATTCTGTAGAGAGTCCTCGATATAGAGACTCTAAGGAGGCTAAGAAAGAAGCAACAACAAAGAAGAAGTTTGAAGAGATCAAGCCACCATATCACAGATCCTAAAGAAGAACAAAAAAAGCGGTCATAAGTCCAAAAGACCAACAGTTTCTTCGATCGTAGAGTCTCTGCTGTTCTCTAAAACCAGGCCAAGTGTGGCAGAAATGGAAGAAGCTACTTCAAGAAGAGTGGTTGTTCAACATGACAAAAGCTAAGACTCAAGAGAGTCCGAAGTTGTGGCTAAACCCAAAAAAGCAAAAAGAAAGTGGGTCAAAAGTATATTCTTGAAATGAAAAAAATCTTGAAGGAAGCCAAGAGTAGTATGGTACAAAAGTAGAACGCGTCCCAAGCAAATAAAGAAGAAGATGCTCTCGGTGAGGGGAGATCCTCAAAATTCTCATGATTGAGTATACACCACCGTGAGGGGAGAAGTCTACACTCGAAGATGTTCCGTTGAAGGGGACTTTCGAACTTAGAAGAAGATGTACCAAGTGAGGGGGGTTTTTAAACCTCGAAGATGTTCATGATGAGGGGGAGCCTCATGATATCCCAATGGTGAAGAAGAGGTCCTTGCTCAAGATGAAATTGAATCAATGCCAAACCTTCCGAGAGACCATTGAGATAATGGAATCTTGAAGAAAACAAAGAAGAAAAAAAATGATGATGATGATGATGAGCTTGAAATCACTGGTGTGTAGGGAAAGATGGATTTAGGAGCTATATGTACACTCAACTGTTTTTCCTACCTACCCACCCATGATGCATATACCATCAAGCTCAAATCCTGAACTCATGGGATCACATGTTACGAGCTTCAAGGAATATCCAATGATCTCGATTACGGCTAATGGATTTCGAGAAAGTCGTCTTTGCCAAGAAGTTGCTTACCAACCATTCCTCATCAAAAGATAAACTTGAGGTATGTCTATCCTACACCAGCTTTTAGAGTTAATCACTTGCCATCATCTTCATTTAGCTATTTCTATGAATTTCCTAAATGGTTGGAAGTGATTCTCAATCCGATAAATCGGTTTCGATTTCGAGAATCCCAAAATTACATGGCGAAGAACCGAAAAGAAATCAACCTTACCTTTGCTCCCTCAAATCACCAACTCTCGATTCAGGACTCAAAGCCACATCGTAGAGTCCAATATTGAAATCGTAGAGTCACCTATCCCGGATATCAAACCCAAGCCCCTCCAGCTGATATACCATCCTCCTCATCACATGACTACTTCAGTCTTGATCTCGCTCTTTACAATCTGCAAGATCAATCTCAACCAAGAACCCCTCCAATGAACAATCCTCAAGAAAATGATACTCTCCCAAGCCTGCCTACCAAGGATGACTTGAAAGACACCTCTGAAAAAATGGTCAAGTCTATAGAAGCAAGCTTGGAAACTCACTCTGATCTCATCAATATCCGGCTGAATCAAATGATCACAGCTGCAAATAATTTCCCTGGCACTATGAATACTGAGCTTACAAAGAGGCTAAGGGAAATTATCAAAGAGATTACGAAGAGTATATCGAGACGAGATGAGATCCACTTCCAGATTCTTTGCCAAAAGAAAGAGAGGTTTTACTTGAAATGCGAAAACACAGATCTTTCAACATAAAATTATCTTTGACAATATCCTCAACTTGAAAGCTTACATATACGACTTCCGGAAATCTTATGCCAATCGGAGAAAACATAATGATATGATTACTTCGATCCTCCAAAATAAAGAAGCTAAATCTGAAAAAAAGCGATCAAGGAAAATAGAGAGGACATTGCTTTCGAACCCAAAGCCAACTGAATGAGCTTGTCCAAGGAGTTAATCGGTTGTCTGCGAGATATTCAACCCTTGATCTTTGACATAAAGGGGAGAATAAAGAAAGGAAAGGAGATCAAGGAGGCGAAGGCGGAGAAGAGGTCATGAAACTCGAGAAAGGGGAAGAAGTCAATTTCATGCTCAGACATCACGAAGCCCTCCTGCAAGACTATCACATCATCATCGATCTCAACGATCGATCAAGGAATTGTAACAGCTATTCCTCTGAGTCATCAGGAGCCAACTCCTAGCTCACAAGATGTGTCTCTTGCATGCATAAGAATGCCAATTGGAGATCCTGCATTCATGCATTGACAGACATGAGAGAATCCAGTCTAAGTCTAAGCGAGCTTTGGAAGAGTTAGCAAGAAATGAGGAAGCTCAAAGGAAAAAAGAAGGGGTTGAGGTATATAACCCACCTCCACAAAAAGAGGTCAAGGAAATAGAGATAAGTTAAAACTTAAATTTCCTATTGATGTAATGCTGAATTGTAATATCTTCTGATCATCAATAAATTCATACTTATTCTCTAGAAATTTCAGCTGCTCACTGAAATACTAAGTCATGTTTAAATTTCCTGCAAATGCATCTAGTCACTAATAATCATGACAACAAATCTCCTTGGTTATGTCAACATCAAATAGGGGGAGATTGTTGGGAGAATGCATATTATGATTTGATGTTTTAAATGTATATGTTCATGATTATTTGTAAGGTCCTTAAATGAATATATGTACAAGGACTTAGTGATAGATCAAAATTGTTAGGTTGATCTAAGCTTTCAACGTGTACCATTCTGATAAAGAATGTATAGATAGAAAGATCAAAACTGTTAGGTTGATCTTAAGATGTAATAGATTAGTCTTGAAGAAATCGTAGTGCATCCATCTGATCAACATTGCGAAGTCGAAGGCGAAAAACGTAGAGCTGAAGATCGTAGTGTGTGCACCTTTGAAGGGACTCTCTTCGAAAATCGTAGAGTGGTCCCAACGTTTGCCGAGCCAACTCTACGATCGTGATATCTTTGAAGGAAACATGAAGTTTACAAGTCAACGATCGTAGTGTGCTCTCGGGAACGTAGAATCAACAACACGAGCAAGAGAAGATCGTAGTGTCTGAAAGGTTTAAGGAAATCGTAGTGCTCTCGACTAATAGCATCGTGTAGTATGCAAAGATGTCAAAGACACTACGATCTAAATCGTAGAACACCACGATCCAAATCGTAGAGCATCATCTGTCTCTCGTCGTCGAAAAACGTCGAGCCTCATGATCATGTTTTTTTTTCAAGTGAGAATGGATCCCGAGATCTTTGCGGTGCTCATCGATCCCGAATATATATGAAATATCCTTAGTATGCAACAAAGAAGCGTATGAAGAAGCTAAGGATAGTACCATGGGTAAGAGGACAAAACACCTTTTTCGGTGGTGGTAGGTGAGAAGCGACTGCGGTGTCGATTGGGCGAATGCGAAATTCGAAAGATGTGCGAAATGTCTCCATCACAAGATCTGAAAGTTCAGATGCATTTAATGCCACAACGGATGGATCCAACGGATAGTTTTCAACATCACATATATACAGATCAGACAGATGAGAGAGAAATAAAGCAAGCATTAATCAAACAACGTGAACATCTCTCTCAAGCTCAACTCTACGATCTGAGATATTGCAAAGCTTGCTCAGCTACTCAGTTCTTAACGAACCAGTGCTTACACAGCAACTGAGTAGCAACCATCAAGAACTCAACAACTATCAATCAACTGAAGAAGAGTACCAAGTCTGCTTTGGACTTGAAGAGTTCAAATAATAGTGAACGTAAAAAAGCCAAGTCTGCTTTGGACTTGAAGAGTTCAAGAGTGAACTAGAGAAGTTTCTAGACTATTTGGTCTAGAAGGAATCTGTGTGATTCAGAAGATTGTAAAAGACATCCTTAGTGGATATCCTACTCGTTGAGTAGAAGAGTGGACTAGGAGCTTTGAGTGCTCTGAACCACTTAAAAACAAGCATGTGTTTACATTCATATTATAAGCTATATATCTATATATATCTGCTATAACCGCCTTTTTACTCGCTCATAACTCCATTGCTTGGTAAAGAAGATTAAAACAAATACTAATTCCATAAGTTTTAATCATTATCTAAGAACAAGTTTAAAAGGAAAAGATTTTCAAATATCTATTCAACCCCCCCTACTAGATAACTCGATTATTTTGAAAAATGAGAAAGTGGGGGTCCAAATAATAAGTAAAATTTATATCAAATACTTAATAAAATCCCCTCAATATTTTTAACAACATTTATCATCATTATTATAATTCATAATATTAATCGACCAGTGTCGCTCCCGGAAAAAGAGGGGCTTTCCAATAAGGATTTCTCCCTATCATGCCGCAATTAGGTGACCAAACCTCTCCTCGATGTAACTTCTGAGACATCGTTAATATTGCAAATAATAATATTAATAACCTTGTCTTCTCAATTATTGATTTAATAATATATAAAATATTGGCAATAATTGAATCAAATAACGTGAGATACTATCGCAATTCTTATGTAGGAATAATTGAACAAAACCGAGTGACTTCTCACGTAAGCATCAATAATCAATACAATACCGTGTACTACTATGCAACCACGCCAGACATCGCATTTTTTTACACCGGGTGTTTCAACAGCTTAATGGTAAAACTTCCGCCGTTATTTTCATAAAAAGTATTTTTGTCGCTTTCTCAATCCGACAATAATTCCGCTAGGGGGTCCACCAATGATTGTGTCGTTGTTGCATAATATTCCTGTTAAAACGAATATTCCCCACCAATCGAATATTATATAACAACTTGTATACTTTGCAAAATTTATAAATATTACCCACAACTATAACATTATATCAAATTTACTCCATAATATTCAAAAATGATATTTATAGAAAATTCATCTTTATTTATAAAAGTTGGGGTCTTACAACCTCCCTTCTTATGAAATTTACCCCTCGAATTAGGGTATGTCGAAATGTCGAAGAGGTAAGGATACCTTGATTTCATTTCGATTCTAACTCCCAAGTCATTTCTTTAACATCGTGGTTTCTCCACAAAACTTTTACTTGAGGTATAACCTCGAGCGTAGAATATGTTCCTTCTTATCCAAGATTTGAACAGAACCTCTTCATATACGTTAAATCTTCCGCTATTTCGTCCGGTTTCTAACTCAATAATGTGGTTCGGGTCTTTCACATATTTACGTAATATGGATATATGAAAAATGTTATGAACACGAGATATACTTGGTGGTAAAGCGAGTCTATAGCCCGCGCCCCTACTCGATCAAGGATTAAAAATGGGCCGATGAATCGAGGATTGAGCTTTCCACTCTTTCCAAATCTCGCAACTCCTTTCCATGGAGCAACACGTAACAAAACATGATCTCCTATATCGAATTCCACGTCCTTTCGATGAAGATCAGCATAACTCTTTTGTCGATCTTGTGAGGTTTTTATACGTTGTCGGATCGTTTGAATCTTTTCCGTAGTCATATGTACCAACTCCGGTCCCAACAACGTTGCTTCACCCACCTCATCCCAGCATACTGGAGAACGACACTTTCTTCCATACAACGCCTCGAATGGAGCCATGCCAATACTTGCTTGATAACTGTTGTTGTAGGAAAACTCCACCAATGGTAAGAACTTATCCCAACTTCCCTTGAAATCAAGGACACGAAGTCTTAATAGATCTTCAAGAGTTTGAATAGTCCTCTCCGACTGTCCGTCCGTCTGAGGATGATATGCCGAACTAAATCGTAAATCTGTGCCCATAGCTTTTTGCAAACTAACCCAAAATCGTGAAGTGAATCTTGGGTCTCGATCAGAAACTATGGATACTGGCATACCATGCAATCTTACAATCTCGTTTATGTACATACGAGCAAGACGTTCAAGTGTATAAGTTTCTCATATTCCAAGAAATGAGCGACTTGGTCAATCTATCAATAATGACCCAAATCGCATCTATACCTTTGAGAAACCCTGGGAAGACCAAAGAATGAAATCCCATGGTAATGTGCTCCCACTTCCATTCTGAATTTCAAGTGGTTGCAATGGACCTTTTGGTACTTGATGCTCCGCTTTACTCGTTGACAAATTAGACACCTTGAGATAAACAACGCTATCTCTCTTTTCATATTGCTCCACCAAAATGTGTATGTCAAGATCATGATACATTTTGGTACTCCCAAGATGGATTGCAAAACGGTGTGTTGTGCGCCTCCATCATGATTTTATACTTTAAATCGTGGTCGTTAGGAACACAAAGTCTGAGTTGACTCAAGTATTCCTTCTTCATCGATTCTTTCTTCCGGATAAAGACCTTCTTGCACTTTCTTCTCATATACGCATCGCCTCCAGATCCAGAATTGAGCGGCTTTAACTTTATCAATTAAAGTCGGTTCTACTCAGATATATTCGCCATCATCACACGGGTCCTCGAGTCTTTATCTCTATCTCCATCCTTTGCAAGTCACTCAAAATGGGCCTTTGCATTGACAATATCGCACTCAGATTCAAGATATGATCTTCTTCACTCAATGCGCCATCTACCACGTTCTCTTTTCCAGATGGTATTGATGGTATGATCATAATCTTTCAATAGCTCAAGCCAACGTCATTGTCGCATGTTGAGTTCCTTTTGAGTGAAGAAATATTTGAGGCTTTTATGATCCGTAAAGATCTCCACTTTCTCCCCATACAAGTAATGCCTCCAAATCTTTAGTGCAAAGACAATAGCTGCCAACTCTAGATCATAGGTAGGATAATTCCTCTCATATTCTTTGAGTTGTCGAGAGGCATAGGCTATGACTTTCCCATGTTGCATGAGAACACATCCCAACCCTTTGCTCAAGCATCATCAGAGATGACAAATCCTCTAAGCCGATGGTATTGTCGTAACAGTCTTGAAATGAGTCTCCTCTTGAGTTCTTGAAAACTCTTCTCACATTCCTCGCTCCAACCAAACTTTGTATCTTTTCGAGTCAGCTGAGTTAATGGAGTAGCGATTCGAGAAAATCCTTCCACGAATCTCCGATAATAACCAACTAAGCCGAGAAAGCTACGTATTTTGGTCATCGATTTAGGTTGCTCCCCACTTTGAATAGCTTCAATCTTTCTTTGGTCAATGATATTCCATGACTTGATACTACGTGCCCAAGGAATGCTACCTCCTCAAGCCGTAACTCGTATTTCTTCAACTTGGCATAAAGCTTATATTCACGAAGCTTTTGGAGTATCGACCTCAAGTGTTGCTTTCATGATCTTCACGGCTTTTGGAATAAATAAGGATGTCATCAATAAAGACGACCACAAAGTGATCCAAATATTCCTTGAATACTCTGGTTCATCATATCCATGAAGGCAAGTTAGGAGCATTAGTCAATCCAAAGGACATGACTAGGAATTCATAATGCCCGCATCGAGGTTCTCGAAGCCGCCTTTGGAATGTCATCGGTTCTAATCTTCAATTGGTGATATCCTAACGAAGATCAATTTTGAAAAGAATTTGGCGCCTTGCAACCGGGTCAAACAGTCATCAATACGTGGCAATGGGTACCTATTTTTGATGGTGACATGATTCAACTCCCCGATAATCAATACAAAGTCGCATACTCCCATCTTTCTTTTTTCACGAATAGAACAGAGCACCCCAAGGAGAGAAGTACTAGAGACGAATAAAGCCAATGTCTAACAATTCCTGCAGTTGGGTCTTTAACTCCTGAAGTTCAATAGAGCCATTCGATATGGGGCTTTGGAAATGGGTTTTGTACCGGTTCAAGGTCGATACAAAATTCAATTTCACGCCTGGGGTAGGCCGTGAAGTTCTTCGAGAATACGTCAGAAATTTATTAACAATAGAAATATCATTCAAAATCGACGTATTTTTGTTTAAATCCGTGATATGAGCTAAGAAAGCTTGACATCCGCTTTTTAATAAACGAATAGCTTTATGGCTTGAAATGACAATGATTGATTTTAATGGTTTGGTTGCTTGAATTCGCATAATAGGTTGGTTAGGAATATGAAAGCTAACAACCTTACGAAAATAATCAATTTTTGCATGATGTGTAGTTAACCAATCAATCCCTAGAATCACATCAAATGCAAGTATTTTCAATGAAATAAGATCGACAGGTAATGTGAGAGTACCAATTTGAACCAAACAAGACTTATAAACAAAGGGATGTAATGAAGGTTTCTCCCAACGGAGTTTCAACAGATAAGTCAAAGTCTAATTTCTCCGGAGTCAAATTTAATCGTTGAGCGCAAGTAGGAGAAATAAAAGAATGGGTAGAACCGGTATCAAATAAGGTATAGACTTCACTAGAGTTTATGATAAGCTTACCCGTGATGACCTCGTTCGGGTTCCTTGCTTTCTGGGAGGTCACAACAAATGCTCTCCCTTGCACCACCGGCTTTGACTTTTCTGGGACGGCCTTTGGTGCCTCCATCCTAGCTGAACTTGTCTTCGGTGAACGAAAAAATCGGGCTAGGTGACCTTCTCTTCCACAATTATAACACTCTTTGGATGGAATCGCACTGTTTGGACTGATATGTCCCTCCCCTCCGCATTTGAAGCATATGATAGGTGGTCGTTCTCCTTCCTTAACCACGGTTGCTGGTGTTGACGTCTTTCCATCATTGTTGAATCTCCTTTTCTTGAAATGTCCATTTTTACTGTCTTGGCCATGATTACCACCAAAGTGGTTACCATTTCTGGCATGTTGATTCCCTCCACGCTTGTTGTCACCGTTTCGATGACTGATACCATTGGTATTTTCATGTTGCCGGTTGCTTTCTCTTGGTTGTGTTGACTCATTATCGTGTTCCAATAACTGAGCCCTATTTAAAACATCTGAGTACAAACACATATTATGAGAAATAAGATATTGACGTATCTCCGGTTTCAAACCTCTTAAAAACATTCGCGTCATTCTCTCCTCATTATCGACCAAATGGGATGCAAAACCGGATAACTCCAAGAAATTTTTGCCTCAGATTGCGACACGGTCATATTGTTTTGTTCCAATTTGATAAACTCCACTCTTTTTCATGTGACGAATACTTTCGGAAAGTATTTGTCGTTGAATAGCTCTTGAACTTCTCCCAAGACATCTTCAGTCGTCAGTTTGGGTACGCTTTTACATGATTCCCACCAAGAATCTGCCTCTTCACGCAAACATGAAGGTGGCGAGGGAACCTTTTGCTCCTCTGAGCATCCCAAGACATCAAATATCTTGGTGATCTGCTTTATCCATGCTTCCGCCTTAAGTGGTTTTGGCTCTCCAATAAACTCCGTGGTCCCAAAGCCTTGAACTCTTTAGCGGTGACCGTCCCGAGAGTTTCCAGTGTTTCCACGCATATTTTGGATAGAGCCGCTCTCTTTGATGTTGCATGAATTGCATAAAGCCTCTAACAATCCATCATTCATCATTTGGTTAGTGTTTGTTGTTTGCATGAGGATTGTCGCCTTCCTCATGCACATTATCCTCGATTATTGATATGTGGAGACTCAACGGTCTCCTCTTGTCCTCCATTGCTATTCTCAACATTCTCTGATGTCATTTTCAGATATTGCCACAAAAAAGGGGTTAATTGACATGTAACATATTATCCCTAAACTCGACCAACCAATTAAATACCAAATAAACTTAGGTAGGTCATACTAGGAAGGAATTCCCGCTCTCCCCTCCTAGTTCTAGTCTCACATCTTTAGCTGGGATCATATCCCCAAGCTTTGATACCAACCGTGACGCCCCAAAATTAGGTATACATCACCCATCTTGGGTCGCCAAATACATGGTACAAAATTCAAATACAACTTACTAATACAACTGTGCTTATATATACAAAACATAAATCTGTGAGTTTTAATACAAATATTGTCTTCTAGAGAATATATACAAACTCAAAAGGAGTCCTCATTACATTTATTATCACACTATTTCACGTAATAATGAGGACTACTAATGCTATCCTCTCCGACCATCACTCGCTCCCCGACTCGTCCCAACTATATTCTCTCATTTCCTGAAGAGAACAGTGAAAGAAAGGGTGAGCTCAACTAGCCCAGTAAGAAATATTATGACTAAGATAATGCAGAATAAATTATCATTAGCCTTCAACAGTGTTAAACTGATAAAATATAATAAACATCAAGTTTAACTGCAGAACGAACAAGCAATCCATTAAAAGAGTCAAGTAGAAAATAAAATCTACTATCTTTTATGATTTAAAAGGTTTTTCATCACTTTTATCGCCGAGACTCGACAAATAAATAATCCACATCATCGAATCACACCCCACACTACTACGGCGACCAAGGATATTCTTTAGTATCACGACCACAATTATCCATGCACTACGGGCCAAGAATATTTGTGTATTCATTAATGGTCATGATCATGCCAACAACTGTCCATCAATGCACTACGGCCAATGAGGACTTTTACCACATCATTTGTAACATTACGGTCATGATTATACCGAATAATCCCTGGTCATAATCATACCAAGTCCATCTATGCACTACAGCCACATATGACTTTCAAAAATATAAACATGAGGATGATGATGACAATGATATAAGAATTTAATAAAACAAGTTCAAGAATTAATTTATTCAGAACTAATAACGTCCAAATTGTCAACATGATACTTTGCTTTGTAGAGTAAAATTCAAGAATGCTCGTAAAGAATATTTCCATGAAAAGATATCGATGAAGCGCAAATATCAAGAATATTCCACTAATTTCATGGAGTATAGAAGTCAAAACTTTAACCAACCGAGTATAATAAGAATGGAATAACAAAAGAAATCACCGTGCATGCGATAGACCACATGAGCAGAAGTTATTCCAACGTAATAATAATTAATCTTAACGGTCCGTCGTAAAAGCGCGCATGCATGTGATATTCCAACGTAATAATAAAGAAGGAATCCGCCAAAACGACAAAATGTGATATTCCAATCAATAATAAAGATAATCCAGTAATCACAATGAAATAAAAAATAATAATAATGAATAAGAATAATAAATGAATATTCCATAAATAACCAAAGAATGGAATAATAAAGAATTTCACCAAGTATAGGGTAGCATATCTAAAATTATTCCAATGTAATAATAAATAATGGAATAACGTAGTTCTCTTCATGAATACAAAAGAAATAATACCCCTTACCGTAAAAAATAATATTCCTAACCGAATATAAGAGTAGGGAAGTAGCGAGAATACTTTTCTATAGTTTCTTTATAATTTCTCTCTCTAGATTTTCAATAAATTAGTAAAAAATAATGAAGGAATGAACTTCTATTTATAGAAGAATGAACTTCATACTAACTAAATCATTTAACTGGTCTGTATTGATTTACTTTTAATCTAACGATCCATATTTAAAAGCAAAATCTTTTAAATAAAATATATATATATATATATATATATATATATATATATATATATATATATATATCTACCATACCTTATACTGGCATATATATATATATATATATATATATATATATATATATACCCAACATATATATATATATATAATATATATATTATACACCCTCCCATATCATTCTTTCCTTTCCCCCATCCCCACACACTTTTCTTTTCTTCCAACATATATGGCCCTTTACATGTTTCCCACCACCAACATATCACCATCATATATATATCCCATATATATATATATATATTTAATAATAATCTCTACCGATTATTTTGAAAAATGGGGAAATGGGGGGTCCAAATAATAAGTAAAATTTATATCAAATACTTCATAAAATCCCTCAATATTTTTAACAACATTTATCATCATTATTATAATTCACAATATTAATCGACCATGTGTCGCTCCTGAGAAAGAGGGGCTTTCAATAAGGATTTCTCCCTATTGGCGCGCAATTATTAGGTGACCAAACCTCTCCTTGATGTAACTTCTAGACATCATTAATATTGCAAATAATAATATTAATAACTTGTCATCCTCAATTATTGATTTAATAATATATAAAATATCGATAATAATTGAATCAAATAACGTGAGATACTATGCAAAAATTATCAGTAGCAATAATTGAACAAAACCGAGTGTTACTTCTCACGTAAGCATCAATAATCAATACCGTGTAGCTACTATGCAACCACGCCAGACATCGTATTTACTTTTAACACCGGTGTGTTTCAACAGCTTAATCTAAAAACTTCCGCCGTTATTTTCATAAAAAGTATTTTTGTCGTTTTTCAATCAATCCGATAATAATTCTAGGGGTCCACCAATGATTGTGTGTCGTTGCACGAATATTCCACTGTAAAATGAATATTCCCAACCAATCGAATATTATATAAAGACTTAAAGACTTTGAAAAATTAATAAATATTACCCACAACTATAACATTATATCAAATTTACTCCATAATATTAAAAATGATATTTATAGATTCATCTTTATTTATAAAAAGTTGAGGTCTTACAAAATCACAAATTTATGGTAAATAATGAGTTTTAATATTATTATAAAGGGGATCAATTGTTACCATCATTGTATTATATTTGTGACATTATATCCATTTATTTTTCAAAAATTCCTTGTTTATGATATTTATAGAAAAAATAATTCTTCTTTATATATCAATATAAAATCTTTTGGGGTCTATCCACCCCCACGAGTCTCATCAACAAGACCCTAAAAAATTACAAATATTAATAACAAAGTCGAAAAGAGAGCATATTTAAATTATTTTAGTTTGTATTCTTCAAGTTTTAACAAAGTAGGCAAACAGACTTATAACTCGGCCTTCGGATATAGGAATCGAATCCTGTAAGTAGTAATGCGTGCCTCATATCTATAAGGAGCTATGTCTATGTTTACGTGTCGTTTCAACGCCAGAGGCGGGTTTTGGTCTTTTTAACTATTGTTCTAAGTTTTCTTAAGTTAAGCAAACCTGCTAATAACTCGGCCTCTGTATATTGGAATCGAGTCCCGTATGTTGTAACACGTGCCTAATATCTATAAGTTCTATTTATATGCTTACGTGTCGTTTCGACGCTCGAGGCGGGTTTTGGTATCTTTTTCGACTATTTTTCTAAGTTTTATTAAGTAAAGGAAACGGGCTGACAACTCGGCCTTCATATATCAAAATAGAGTCCCGTAAGTTGTAACGCATGTCAAATATCTATGAAGTGCTATGTCTATGTTTTGGTGACGTTTTGACGCCCGAGACATGTTTTGGTATCTTTTTTGACTATTGTTTTAATTTTTAACAAGTTATGCAAATGAGCCGATAATTCGACCTCCTGATATCAGAATCGAGTCCCGTAAGTTGTAACGCGTGGCTAATATTTATGAGGTGTTATGTCTATGTTTGTGTGTCGTTTCGACGCCTGAGGTGGATTTTGGTCTCTTTTTCGACTATTGTTCTAAGTTTTCTTAATTTAAGCAAACAGGCTGATAACTCGACCACCATATATCAAAATCGAGTCCCATAAGTTTTAACGCATGCCTAATATCTATGAGGTGATATGTCTATATTTGCATGTCATTTCGATGCCCAAGGCGGGTTTTAGTATATTTTTCCACTATTGTTTTATGTTTTAATAAGTTAGGCAAACATGCTGATAACTCGGCCTCCGTATATCGAAATCGAGTACCTTAAATTATAATGCTTGCCTAATATCTATGAGGTACTATGTCTATGTTTGCGTGACATTTTGACATCCGAGGCGGGTTTTGGTATCTTTTTTAATTATTGTTATAAGTTTTAAAAAGTTAAGCAAACAGGCTAATAACTCGGCCTCTGGATATCATAATCGAGTCCCATAAGTTGTAACGTGTGCCTAATATCTATGAGGTCCTATGTCTATGTTTGCGTGTCATTTTGATGTCCGAGGTGGGTTTTGGTCTTTTTTCCAACTATGGTTCTAAGTTTTCTTAAGTTAAGAAAACGGGCTAATAACTCGGCATCCACATATCAGAATCGAGTCCCATAAGTTATAACGCGTGTCTAATATCTATGAGGTGCTATGTCTACGTTTGCGTGTCATTTTGACGCCAAAGGCGAGTTTTGGTCTCTTTTTCGACTATTGTTCTAAGTTTTCTTAAATTAAGCATACGACCTGATAACTCGGCCTCCGTATATCGAATTGAGTCCCGTAAGTTTTAACGCATGCCTAATATCTATTGTAACGATTAAAAATTTTTGTATGTAATTTAAAATATTTATTGAATTAAATAAATATTTTATTTGATATGTTAAATAAATATTTGATTGATTGATTTATTTATTAGTTAAATAAATAATTCACGAGTTGTTGTAAATGAACTTAGTTAAGTGTAATATATTAATTAAGTTGATATTTGGTAATTTTGTGGTTTGGAAGTTAATTTAATGAGTTAATTAAATTAAATAAGTTGAATAATTATAGTGGTATTCTAATTTACTGTAGTAATTAAATTAGAGATTTACTAATAAAATAATAATTTTGTAGCAATTTGATTTATGTGGCATTTTGATTTAATTTGAATATTAGAACTTAATTAAACAAAGTGTGACAAATAAACTATATAGTTAATGAGTTATAAAATAAGTTAAAAGAGATTTAATTTGGTTCTACCAAACAAGCTTAAGGCTTTTAATTCCTTATTTTAATTCAATTTTTGCCAAACAAGCCTTAGTGGCTTTTGAATTTAAAAAAAAACTATAACCGATATATTATTAAGTAGTGATATTATATGCTTTTCAGTTTTATATTACGTAATAATATGTATTATATGCTATATCAGTTATATTACTCTTGTTGTTTTACGTAAAGTTAGAAGAGAGAAAAAAATAGAGAGAAAATAGAGAAGAAAAAAGAACAGAGGAAGGTATGTGATTTTGAGAGTTGAAGAAGGAGGAGAGGATAATTCTTATCTCCTATCTAACCGAAACAAGAAAACAAAGGAATAATTCTCAATTTTAAAGTTATGATTTTTGTTTTTTAGAAATTCTCTATAATTGTGTTTTCATGGATGATTGTTAAATATATGGCTAAAATATGCTAATTTATTGACATAAACTGCTTTTATGTGATTTTTATATGATTTAGAGTTGATTAATTCATAAAAATATGATAAATATGAAGAAAATCAAATTACAGTGAGTTTATAGTGATATATACATAAATATGGCTTATATGATGCTAAGATTGATGCTCAATTCATGTTTTAATGCGTAAATTGTTATTGATTATGAAAATATACGAAGAAACGAAAAAAATGAGATTTACACGGATTATTTTGGCTAAGAAAAAAAATTCACAGTGATTTGTTTCACTAAGAATGTCTAAAACGGAAGAAATAACAAAAACTATGAATTTACAGGTTTTAATTTGGATGTTTATGTTGTTTATATTGTTAATATCATGTTAGAAATAATAGTTTGTGTTTTTGTAAAGTTTATGTGAATTATATATGCTAAATTTATTGTTTAAGCGAAGTTTTTAGGCCAAATTGGCTTTATTTTGTGTTCTTCATGAAGCAATCGCCTTATGCTGCGATATCATTGTATCCGCGACGCCCCCAAATCCGTGTAATCATCGATTACAGAACTTGGTGCTCACGATACAACATACACCATCATCTAACTAAGTAAACCTTAACAATAAGGAATAATAATATTAACTATTACATAATTATTCAAAATAAAATCTCAAGTCTTTACAACCTTAAAACATACTGAAACTTAGTCTTAGCGTTTATCGCTATAATACATATATCTGAAAATAATTATTTTATTACATAACCATTAGCATCACTTCATCTTGGACTTTCCTTGTCCTTGCTCAACACTCAAATTTTCTCATCCTTAATCGAAAGGTTTAAACAAGAATGAGCACAAATTGTCCAAAGCAAGTATACTGAATAAATGGGAAATATACATCAGGATAAAGACATTTGAATTACTAGATCTCAACAGTTGAAAGATTATCAAGTGTTAAAGAAGAACATCAAGAATAAGAATTTAAGAATTTTCAATATCATACTATCATACTAAGGGTGTTTCATCAAAATCAGAACCGATCTCTACAAATACGCCAGTGATCAACCCATTGTACCCTACGTTACATTGCATGTATTAAGTTTAAAATGCATAAGCATAAATGGGACTATTTGCCCGACATCTATTTTTCCCGTTCATTCGGTTGTTCATCTTAGTAATCATCGCGAGACCTCACCAAGGCAACTTGGATTGGTAAACATTCAATAACCTTCGAAAGATGTGTTTTAAATCATTTTCATCAATAATAACTAGCCGGAACCAAAGGCTAGGAACATACATAGAAACAGTTCTATGATGACATAAAACTTAAAAGCATAGCCAGTTAGAATAATAATCGAATAACCATTGAAAAGCTTGCAAGATAATTGGAGTTTGTATGACTTTTTCAACGAAGAAACTTCTGCATTTAATAAATAACTAACACAAGTCCAATACTTACCAAATTCTCACGATAATATTAGTAAGGATTTAATAAATACCCAAAAGAAATTAGGGTTAGGAAACTTGCACGATAAGCTGCTACAATTAACACTAGCGATTAACCTTCACATAACCTAATCACATGTGTCTCGTTAATCACCATTCATACACAATCTAGTTTGAAGTAAAAGGGTCTCCTATTGGATATGCTATAAACATCATAATAGAATATATTTAGAAAATATATGCCACCCATTTTAGATATCATAGGCAAACTTCAAAATGAACTTAAAAATGCCCAAATATAACAGCTTTTACATTTTTTTCTCAAACTTTTACCATACCTCGCTAAAACAGTCATAACTAATTCGTTTTAAAACATTTTTGAGCGATTCTTGCTTACACGCGAAGCTAACTTCTGGGGATACAACTTTCGTTCATGGACCATCTTCAAATTCCAAGCACAAAATTCCAGAAAATCCGTGCAAGGAGACTGCTCCGAATTTGTTGGACAGATTTGACGCAACTACTTTGAAAAGTCATAACTCCTTGCTCAAAGTCGAATTTAGTCCATTCCGGAGTCTATGGAAAGCTTATTCAGTGTACTATAATAACCCAAAAGCCCAAAATTTTCTGGAAACTGTAGCTAGCCCCGAATTTGTCCTTAGGGTCAGCAGTTCACAATTTTTTTCGGTTTCTAACACATTTTATTTCATGACCTTACGATTTTCATATCTCACTCAATATAGCTTCGATCCGAATGAAATTTGGACATGTTATACCTCATGCTACATACTATTCTACAAAATTATTACATGCAACAAATGGATTATCTAAGACATGATTTCGAGTGACCAAAAATCCTTAAAAATCATGCAAACTAGTCTAACCCAACTTTTGAGAAAATCATGATTTTGATTCTAGTATGCATGGATTTGATTCCTACTGTCCAGACCACATTTACTAACATATATATACATGTTACAACAATTCATTTCTCTAACTTTTTATGTTTTGATCAAATTAGCAACTAAGAGGCATAATATCAAACACTTAGCATGCAAGGCATAACTCTTTGGATTTTTAAAGCATACATGACATGATTTGTCCAGAACATATGTTCTTATTACACCATAACAATCAGACCAGAATTACCCAACATCACATACTCCAAAACAAACCATTTATAAAGGTCTTCTATGCATATTCTTTCATAGTTTTGAAAGAACATAGAGAATGGGTTCATAGCTTACCTCTTTAGCGAATTCCTCTTGCTTTAATCATTGAGAGACTCACTCCTTGCTGCTAGACTCTCCAAAATCTCCGTAAATCACCACAATATCTTTTACTCTCAATATTTTCTTCTCTTTTCTTTATTTTTGCTCTCTAGTTAGAAAGTTGTTGTGAAAGGAAGAAGAGGCTTAGATGGAATGTATATACCTCATATATAGTGTAATGAAACCCAAATCTCCAAATTTCATTACAACTCCCCCATGATCGATATCATTACCCTCACAATTCATTAGGCTAATTATGGGTAGGAGTTAAGAAAATGAAAGGTTTTTGTTTAATAACACAAGAGTAACCCCCCTCCTCAATAATCCTTATAGTATGTATACTCCTTCCCTTGTCCCATATAGATTGTCACAAGAACTCCCAGCAACTGAACTTCATCTAAATAAAAACATTATTTTAATCATTTAATCAATTAACAAGTCATTTTGACCATTTTGCCCTCCGTAGTCCAACGCGTCGATACTTATATCGATTCCTACTAAAGTCGACGTCCCGGACGTCATGGAACTCTCCGTTTTGTCAAATACAACTTCAAAATTCGTAGTTGACAATTAAATAAGCCCAAAAGTGTGTTTGGGCTAAATTTAAGATAATATTATATCTAATAAAGTTCTAAGAGAAGAGATTTGACTGTATGTGATATTTTACGTCATGAAACTTTCAAGTCCATATATCTATAAATAAGAGCATTGTAAAAGAGAATGGTGGATATATAAAAATATTATGAGGCATGTCTCATTTTCGTGACACATTTAAAAATATTATGAGGCATGTCTCGGTTTAAGTGACACATTTTCGTGGTTACGATCTATCCTCGCCTAATTTCGAAGTTTTGGGACTCAAATATGCAGACCGCGTCTCTAAATTCCGCTCCAAACTTAAACTCATATTTGTAAGTCATCCCACGAAATTAATTAGAATTAATTCCATCCTTAACCAATTTAAATAATTGGCCTAACCGTAATAACCATTAATATGCATCTTATCACATAACATATAATAAAATAAATAATTCATCTAAAAATAATTATCACATAAGAATTTCACATAAGTTTGTTTATTGAAATTGTTTAATTACATGAAAAAATCTAGGATATTATAGTGTCGAGGCGCAGCAACGGCTATTCTATGAAGAAACAGATCGCTGCAGCTCCATTGAATGCATGATGACGTGTTCAGGCACTACAACGCTAGTTCTGTGAGTAAACAGGAGCCCTGCAACGTCGAGACCGAGCTACAACGCCGATTTCGAGCCTTTCTCTTCGTTCGGCGTATGCTTGAGCCGCAGCCTTCTTTGTAGTTCATTAGGCGTATATGACTCCACTTAGCGTAAATTTCCAAAAGTATCTATTTTAATGTATAAAATTTTGGGATGTTAATCTAATTGGATGTAATGATAATGAAAGTGTGTTAATCATATTATGAAATGTTTAAATAGATTTTTAACATATAAAAAATGGGTTTAAGTGGTTGATTATTATGATTAAATGTGAAGTGAAATCCGTTGTCGTAAAGTGTGATAATGTGTTTTGAGTTATGAAGTTAAGCTAAAAAGAAATGAACCAATTATGGTAATTGTATTACAATTAATTGGTGTTGTGATACTAAATGGTGTAGGATTATTTGGGAATGTGAGTAGTAACTATTTAGCATACGCACGAGGTAAGTTTTTGAACCTTACTTTTATATTAAGCGAGTTTCTCACCTTACCTTGTTTATGATTCAGCAAGTTTGATATCCTTACTTGTTCAAGCTCTTTAACTTTAATCGTTAATGAGCAATGTTTCTAGCTCTTGTTTCTCGGTATTCAAAGCTTGAACTATTTT
This sequence comes from Panax quinquefolius, assembly GCA_020205615.1. Taxonomy (NCBI): domain Eukaryota; kingdom Viridiplantae; phylum Streptophyta; class Magnoliopsida; order Apiales; family Araliaceae; genus Panax; species Panax quinquefolius. The sequence goes on along the minus strand of CM035170.1, from coordinate 23,054,938 downwards.
GGTTTTTGACTTTATAGGAGGCTTTCTAATTCTTTCGGAAGCTTTACCTTGTTATACATCGTTATTCATATAGTGAATTTTTGTTGTTTAAACTTTGATTGCAAATCATTGTTCAAACTTATGTTGCTATCGAATTGTTAAATAGCTAGTGACCCTTTGTTGATTCAACTAATCCTTAGTTGATGAACGTTTTAAACTCTAAATTACCCTTGAAGCTAATCCAAACCAAACTTACTTTGGTGCGGACTCATAAAATAAAACTGAGATGACAAACCTATTTTAGGGGATTATTTACGCGAAAGCGTTAAGATGTTTATGCACAATACATGGTACGAAGGACTGATCCCCCTAAGTAAGAAACGGAAGGTCCATATAGTCTAACGATTATTAAAGTTTAAGTAGAAATACCTACAACCTGGGACATAGTTTATGGTTTATGTAATCTGACTTAAATTTTAATTATGTGGTGTAATCAATTTTTTTGCATTTGATGATTGTATTAAGGTTAGACAACCTGAGATTTATTTGATTAAGTTATGTAACCCTTTAATGGCAAGGTTTATTTCTTAAGTTTTATGTAACTTGGGTACTTAGAAATGAATGTTTGGACAGTGAACACCAAATTCTGTCGGAATGAAGTACCCGGATATGGGGGTGTCACAAGTTGGTATCAAAGCTTTAGGTTATGAACCTTAGGTGGGGGAAAACCTTAGGAAGTAACCTTATAGGAGATTGAAAAGATAGTAGTGATAAACTCTTATCGAGTTCTAAGGAATAAATAAAAAAACACTCTATGTACTTATGTGTTTACAACCTATGTGCTCGTGAGTATCGAGTAGTGACGATTAGTAATTAAAAACTTACAAATTTATGACTAATGTGGGAGGATCCAGTCGGGCTAGGGAGGAGGGACCTTAGATGCCTAGAGAGGAGGAGTTTCGAGATATTCAAGTATTCTGAGAACAACTAGTGCCAAAGGTGCCATCTCTGTTGGTTGCAGTTGTATGTTATGCCCCACAGTTTGAGCAGGAGGGGTTACCGGAAGACGAGGATGAAATAGAGACGGAGGAGGAGGATCCTGTGGAGCTACCACAGATAAATGAGGAGGAGGAAGGGGAAGAATTTGCACCAAACTTTATTGCAGCTCAGATGTAAGAATAGGTGTACGACCGTAACATTGAGCTTCAGGATAAAGTCGGGGAATTGAAGAAGCTGGCAGATGAACGTCAAACCTCGATGGCATAGAAAGATGATGAGATCCAGGATCTTGACGAATATCTCAATAATGTGGAATGAAAGCTGGTTCACATAGAGAGTGGCAAGGAGCAGCTAATGGTAGAGGTTACGATGATGAAGGATGATATGAGGGAAGAGTCCACCAAGAGAGCAAGGGCTGAAGATGTTTACGAGAAGGATTCCTAGCGTGCAGATGTAGCCGAGTAAGAGGTGCAGACAAAGAAGGACAAGATGGGAGAGATGGATTGTGTCTTCCACGCTGCGATGAATAGAGCTCTAGACCGAGTCATGTATTATCTGACTTAGTTCGAGGAATTACCATGGTATATGTTGGATCGTAGAATGATGTTCTGTATCATGGAAGAGGAGCGCAATAACGTTGGGAAATGTCTTAATATGCCTTGATAGAAAGTGTAATCATTATGTGAATAGTTATATAATAAATAAGATGTAAATCCCAAGCGTTATGTGACCAATGGGATATAATGATGTTATCCTGAAACTTTACCAGTTCAGGAAAGTGATGTAAATAGAAGTGATGATATCATTTCTATGTCGTTAAAAGATTATGAATGAATAAAATGCCAATATTTATGCAAGATGTTATGTGTTACGTGATGATTTTTTTTAAAATGTTCAAGTTAAATAGAAAATACTTAAGAAATTGGGTAATGATCTAATAAGTTTATATTTTAAACAGAAAATGCCTCCACGAAGACGTCAACCACAAAAATGAACCCTTGAGGGGTCTACCAATAATAACAATGCCAATGCTAACCCAGTTCAGCAGTTGGTGACTTTACTGACGAGAGCACTGCAAAATCAGCCGTAGAATCAAGCTGCGACCTTTAAAGATTTCAAAGCAGTTGGACTGCCAGAGTTTCTGGAACCATGAATCTAGTGGGGGCATAGACCTAGATCATGGAAATAGAGAAGCTGTTCGATGTTGCTAGAGTCGGTGACGACCAGAAGACTGCTTCACAATGTTCATGTTAAAAGAGAAAGCCAACAACTGGTGGCAGGCGAATAAAACATGAGGGGGATAGGGAGTGATGATATGGAACAAATTTAAGGAAATATTTTTTGAGACCTATTTTCCAGAGAGCTCACAGAATCAGATGGAGGTCCAAATTTTAGAGCTAAAGCAGGGTGCGACGACGGTGTCGGAGTATGTGGTAAAATTCAATGACCTGGTGAGGTTTGCGACGCATCAGGTTAACACAGATGAGCGCAAGGAAAGAAGATTTGAGCAGGGACTTAAGCCCTGGTTGTATAGCAGAGTCTCTATGTTTTAGCTAAAGACATTTGCAGCAGTACTTGAAAAGGCGATTATTACGGAAGGTGGAAGCGATGCCTTAAAAAACATACAACCAGAACAGAGGGAAAGAAAGAATGAGAATGAAAACAAAGTTGGTGGTAGCAGTGGCGGGAATAGTAACCCGAAGAGGAAGTGGAATGAAAATGCAGGTGCTGGAAGTCAACAGAGTAGTTAGTAGAAGAGGAAATTTGAAGCGTGTGCCACTTGTGGGAAAAATCACACTGGCGTGTGCTTGAGAGGTAAGCGGGTGTGCTTCAACTATGGCCAGGAGGGCCATATTGCTACAAATTTCCCTAAACCGAAGAAGGGTACTTTTTTCACATGTGGGTCGAATGATCATCAAGCTCGCGCATGTCTTAAGAAGACAACTGGAGGTACAAGTAGAAACAAGGGAGTTAGCAGTGGAGGTACTTTGGCTATTGCAGGACCAACGCCGTCGAATAGACCCACAACCAGAACATTCAAATGACCGTACAGAATGTTGTGCAGTCAAAAGATATGGTGTCAGGTATCATTCCAATCAATGATATAAATGCATATGTATTATTTGATTCGGGTTCTATTTGCTCATTTATATCTGATGATTTTGCTAAGAATCGGGTTTGCCTAGTGAAGAGTTAAATTTCCCTTTGAACATAGAAATTGCAAATATGGAGGTGATTCCAGTTAAGTACGTATATAAGAATTGTAGGGTGAAAATTAAGGGAAACATAATGACAATAGATTTAACCCTAATTAAACTTGGGGAATTTGATGTTATATTGGGGATGGATTGGCTACTCAATTATGGAGCGATAATTAATTGCCAAAAAAATGTGTAAACCTTGTAACTCTGTCAAAGGTAGTTTTCTATGGTAGCAATTTGCCTAGAAAAGTGAGTTGTCTGATGATGATGCAAGCCAAAAGATTATTGAGACAAGACTGTGTAGGATATTTAACTTACATAGTTGATACTCAAAAGAAGGGTACGAAACTGGAAGAGATACCATTATTAGGGATTTTGTGAACGTATTTCTAGACAATTTGCCAGGACTTCCGCCAGACAGGAAAATTGAGTTTTTTATCGACTTAGCACCAGGGACTGCTCCGATATTGAAGGCCCCATGTAGAATAGCTCCGGTGGAGATGAAAGAATTGATGGTATAACTGCAAGAGCTGCTAGACAAGAAATACATTTAGCTGAGTGTATCTCCAGGAAGCACCTGTGTTATTTTTGAAGAAGAAGGAGGAGTTAATGCATCTTTGCATTGATTATAGGGAGTTAAACAAAGTCACTATTAAGAATAAGTATCCTTTGCTAAGAAAAGATGACTTGTTTGATCAACTAAAAGGAACTAGATACTTCTCAAAGATAGACTTGAGAAGTGGGTATCATCGGATAAATGTAAGGAAGGAGAATGTACCGAAGAAAACATTCAAAACTCGCTATGGACATTACGAGTTTCTGGTAATATCTTTTGGTTTGACCAATGCCCCTGCAAACTTCATGGATTTGATGAGAAGGGTGTTCAAACCATTCATAGATAAGTTTTTGGTGGTGTTCATCGTTGATATCCTAGTGTACTCCAAAACTAAAGAGGAACACGTAGAACATTTACGTTTGACGTTGGAGATGTTAATAAGAGAAAAGTTGTACGCGAAATTCTCTAAATGTGAATTCTGGCTAGAACGTGTGCAATTTCTTGGGCATCTGATTGACAAAGATGGAATTTCAGTAAATCCATCGAAGGTCGAAGCTGTAATAAATTGGGAACCTCCAAAGACACCATCAGAGGTGAGGAATTTCCAGGGATTGGCAGGTTACTACAGACGCTTTATTCAAGACTTTTCAAAAATCGCCACTCTGTTGATGAATTTCACAAGGAAAGCCGTAAAGTTTGTTTGGACAAAGAAGTGCGAAGAGAGTTTTTAGGTATTGAAAAATAATCTAAGCATGACACCTTTGTTGTCATTACTGGATAATACAGGAAACTTTGTGGTGTATAATGACGCATCACATAAAGGACTAAGATTTGTGCTTATGCAAAGCGGAAAAATTGTGAAACCCCAAAATCCTAATAAGATTTGGTTATGTAAATTCAATAATATTAATAAAATCTCTCCGTTCTGAAAGCGTTGCGTTATTATATACTATGTTAAACAATTTTAGTCAAATAAATTTTTGTCCAAAATTTGACGTGCTTAACACGTCGTGATTAAAATTTACTTCTAAAAAACAAACTTTTCGGTATATGTATTTTGACAAGCTGCTTTATCATGCTTACACTGGTAAAACGCTTTGTCGTGCTTGTTAGGATTTGTAAAAAATCTAAGTTAGGAACCCTAATAGCGAAATCAGGAAACCATAGCCTTAGATTTATAAACCCTAACCCTAATTTACAAACCCTAACCCTAATTGGTTAGACTAAACCCTAACCATGATTATTAAACTTCAATTAAGTGCTAATAAACATCATTAAGCAACTCTAGTCATAAAAAACAAAAACCCTAATCAAGATTATAGAGGATTAGGGCATAATTAAGCTACTAATTTGCACAAACTAGCTCACAAGTAGATTACTACTCACCAATGCAAGTTCCTAGGCTGCACATGACATGCTTGTAACTCCCAAGCAGCACAAGTATCATAGAATCAGATATTTATAGAGGCGAGAAGGTGAAAATGACATAAAAACCCTAACCTTGCAATTCTATAAATAGCAGCCCAATTTCAGTGCAAACCTACAAATTTTCTAAGCCTAAACACTCCTATATCATACCTAAACAAGCCTTGGTGATAGCAGCAACATAATCAGTAGCCAAAAATCAAAATTAAGCAAGAAAAGGTCCAAAGCCTAATTTTAACCTAGATCTTTGATGCGTTATTTAAATTGTAGTTTAGATGTTTAAATATGTGTAATAACATGTTAGTAAGTATGCTAAGTTGATAGAACATGTTTACATAACATCTACATGCATCAAATTGATGTTTTAAGCAAACTGGAAATTCTGGAAAAACAGGTCTGATAGTCGAATGTCAGAGCTTGTAGATCCATGTATGTTAATAGTTAGGTCTATTAATTGTATGCTAGTTGTAGTATTATATGAGGTCTTTTATCGCGAAAAGAAAACAGGTTCATTAGAATCTTATATTGCAGGATATAGGTGGTCAAAAAGTGGTTGAGCGATCACGAAGTTCTGATTTCCGGGTTACCCAATCTCAAGAACAAGTTGAGCCGACTACTTACCAACCATTAATTTTCTTTCTGTTTGTTGTTAGGAGGTCTAAGTGGTGTGAATTAATACTTTGATATACATACTACATATCTATGACACTCAAACACTTAATCAATTCATAGGATGACTAGAATTAATGGTCAAAAGTCATTGACCGAGCATGATTGTGTTTTCTGGGTTACCTAGAAAACTGAAGAACACGAAGAACAACCTTTGGCTGCACTTTGACCAACATGAATCTAGACCTTAGGGACTTACTCTGTCCTAACTAGTGTAACATGTATGTAGCTTGGTATATAGACTACATATTACAACAATCAAAATACAAATCTAACACATGAATTGAAAGTTATTAAGGCCACAAGATTGTTGACCGACTATGACCACTGTTCTGGGTTACCCAGAAACCCAAGAACATCTTTGATAGTGACTTTGAGCCTCTATAACTTCTTGTTATATGTAGGTTAAAGCATGAAATTGGTATGTTGTTGTACTACTACATGAGTACTATAACACCTATACACTTATAAACCCAGAATCATTAATAGTAAGGAATTAAGCTAAGGTCAAAGTGACCTCTAAGCCATGACCAAACGAATTCCTAGAAACTCAAGAACACCTATAGTAACACTTTCTGTAGCTATAGGGCTTTAGCGACAAAGAGTAAATTTTTATTTAATAAATAAATTAGTAAAAATTAGAAATAATTACTAAATAAATATAAATAATTATAAAACTAGTTTTAAAATTATTATTTTAGTTATAAAAATTAACTTTTAATATTTGACGCCCCAAAATAGGTCCATTCCATCCAACCCATTCTCGAGTCGCCAAATACATGGTACGTAAATAACTACAACTTTATTATTACAACATATAAACTGTGAGTTTAAATACGATATTGTCATCTAGACAATATCCACACGCAAATAAATCCCCATCATAATTATTGATACATTATTTTACAAAATGGTGAGGACTACTAAACAACTCTCTAGAACCTTCATTCCATACCCCGACTAAGACTTCGCTACATTCTCGCCTCCCGAGAGAAGAAAAATGGAACAACAAGGAAAAGGGTGAGCTCAACTAGCCCAAGAAAGAATATTATACTAAGATAATATACAACAAATTATCGTTAGTCTTCAACAGGAAAAATCTAATAGAATACAATAGACAACAAATTTTAAATCAATATTCGCAATGAAATAATAATTCATTAGAAGAGTTAAGTAGAGAATGCAAACTACTATCTTCTATGTATGAATTTAAAAGTTCATCGTCGATATTTTATCCTCAGAACATCAATCAATATATATCTCGAATCAAATATTCATCTTTGCACTACAGCCAAAAATATTCATCACCGGTCATGTTCATCTAAACACTGCTCATCTTTGCACTACGGCCAAAGATATTAATCGATCGATAATGTTCATCTCAACACTGCTCATCTTTGCACTACGGGCAAAGATATTCATCAAGAAATCATTCATCTTTTACTACAAAGCCAAAGATATTCAATATATATCATCATTTAGGACCGAGGATGATGAAAAATATTTTAAAGAAAAACGAATCCAAAGAAACAAAAGAACAAATATTAAGGATTCAGATTTTTTTGTTTTATCCATGTCCAAAAATACCTCAAAAATAATCATAGTGGAGTAAAATTCAAGAATGATCAAAACATGGATACAATCAAAGCTAGTATCCATAATAGATATTTTGACAAAAAGAAGAAATTTCATTTTTTGGTGAATAGTGCCGTGATTCGTGAATAAGTCAGATATCGTGAATAGTGTCGTATATGTGAATAGTAACTCCGACACCAAAAGATAGAAATTTCAAAAAAACATCTTCACGCTTCGCTTTAATAGTATAAGAATGAATAGTAACTCGAATAGTAACTCGTGAATAGTAACTCGTGAATAGTAACTCATGAATAGTAACCCGAAAAAGTTCCAAATTTGATAAAAATTTCAACCAATATTTCAAAGATAATGATATTGAAGAAATAATATCATTTGAGAAAAAATAACATCCCTTACCTCGAAAGACAAGATTTCTAGTTGAAACACCTGGATATAGGCTATGACTTGAACTTGCACCAGATAGCAATACTCAAAGTATACTCAAAATACTCACAAAATATCTCGAGAATATAGAGAAAACTTCAGTTTTACGGTGTGATTTTCAATTCTAACCTAAGCACCCTATTTATAGAAAATGCTTAGAACACCAAAGTAGAAAATTAATATAATAATATTATTTATAAACAAAATTTCCTTAGCCCACCTTTTGAAATCTGATTTCAGCCATAGCACATGTTAAATGAGGTTCACAAACTTACCAAAAAAACGTTTTTCTCTCAAATAATTAATTAAAACTCCAAAAATCAATTATTTGAAACTTCTAACTTCAATAATTCATAATAAATAGCCTCTTTTATCAGAAAATTCAAATCTCACGAGTTTTTATAGGAAATTCAATTCTCTACAACTTTGCGTAAGAAAGTTTTTCCAAATTCCAAACAGAAATTGACCAAAAATCCTCAAACAGACGATTTTACAAGCTATAATCAAATTTCAAATAATAAATGGGGTCCACCGACACACAAAACATGTTTTAAACATTTAATGCCACAAAAATACTCTTCCTCCTCATATACTCATATATCCCACATTCATTATAAAATATCACCATTATTATATTATTAAAATATAATAATATATTAAATGAATTATTTTATCGAAAAAGATAAAATTTCAATTTTCAACAATTGTCACATTAAAAATTTTCTCCATCTATATCCACATAAAATCAATATTTTCCTCATCATATAAATCAATAATTAATTATTCACAAATAATATTACGAATCACAAGATCGATGAACGCCCGCTTCTCAGAAAGAGGGGCTTTCCAATAAGGATCTCTCCTTCTCGGCAAGCAATTAGGTGACCAAACCTCTCCTTAGATGTAACTTTCTAGACATTGCCAATAATGTTATCTAATAATATTATTCAGATAATATGAATTATTGCTTCGATAATGGAAAATATTGTGTAATGACAATTTATCAAACAACAAATAATATAAAATATCAACGCAAAGAATTATTAAATCAATAAAATAAAATATCGAATAAGTAATTATTGTAACAATTATTGAGTAGTGCCTTCTTACGTAAGAATCAATAATTGGTGCAATACCGCAGCTATCTTTCTCAACAACGCCAGATTAGTGTGTTTTAACCACCGGTATTCCAACAAAGATAATCTGTAAATAACTACGCCGTTATTTATAAACAACTTATATTTGTCGCTTTCTTCATCCAATCGCTTTTCCGTTATGGGGCCCACAAAAAGATCGCTACTGTCGCATTTAATATTCCCCGACAAAGACGAATATTCCACGACCAAACGAATATTCCCCAACAATAATGAATATTTTATAACCACTTGCTTATTCAAAATATTTATGATTTTACCCATAACTATCCACATTAATCAAATCAACCCTTACTATTTCAAAATAATAAATAAAAGAAATTCTTTTTTATTTAAAAAATTTCGGGGTCTTACATTATCAATACTAATGTGCTACACTTATATGAATGAATATCTTAGGTGTTTATAGACGAACCAAGTAACTTCGCTTAATTGATCTTCGCTCAGGTAAGTTACTAAACCCTATTTTAATTACTTAAGTAAATTCCTTAATTACTTACGCAAGTTTCTCGAACCCTGCTTATTCGTAGAACAAGATTCTTATCTTGAATTACTTTTGATATGTTATACCAAACCTAAACTTGAATTGACAATTATTGTAAAGTTATCGCTATAGCTTCAGCATAACTAAGAAATGAATTGTTTATTCATATGATATTGTTTATTGAGCATAAACTATTGTGTCAAACCAAATTGCTTTGGTAAGACATCCTATACTGAGTTGTATATCCCAAGAGGGATAAATGCATGTCAATAAAATTTGACACTTATTGCAAGTGGGCATGATTAAAATGAGATGCATACTCCTAGGATGTTGAATAAATGCTAAAAGATTTTCCCAAGATATCTCACATCTCAACAAGATTTCTAAGTCTTTGTGAATCTACCGATGTAAAAGTAAAAAGTCCGTAAATGGTTGAAATATAAAATTTCATACATATATTTAAGAACTCAAATTTAGTTGAAAAAGTTTTAAAGTGTTATACTTCTTCAAATCCTATATTGTGATAAAATATAAAACACATTGAAATACATGTCATAGCTCGCTTTTTGCAAATTATTTCGATTTTAGTATTAGATGGTAACCTTGTCACATCTCGAGTATTACATTCAGTTTTAGATTAGTTTATATTATTGTCTAAATGAATGTTTAGGTTTGTAATATTCATGAAACGATCAAATTGCATAAAAAAAATGCGAAGCGTGTAAAAAATCGAGTTTAAAAAAAAATACAAACCATATACCCGGATCACCCTTTATGCATAATTATTAATTAAACGAAAAGATAAAGAATAAAATCATACCCTTGAAGATCGAGCTTCCTCGTGTACAAGTTCACCTCCAAATCCTTTTCGCGTTCAACTTGAATCCACCGGGTTTGGTTCCTTCCTTCCTTTGATCAACGTTAGCCACCCAAATGTTTGGCCTCTGGAGGTGATCCACCAAGGAAGAAGAAAAAATCAAGAAGATGGGTGTATTGGCTCAAACCCTAGTTTTTTATCTCTATAGAAAAAGGGTACTCTCCAACAATTGGAATTATTACGTATTTGAAAAAAGTGACAACCCCCACCCACCACCCATAAGACTCTCTTATTTATAGATGTGGGCAACCCACCTTAACAATTAAGGAATTGGGTTTTATTTAATTAATTAAATTCTTTTAATTAATTAAGCTCCCTAATCTTATTAGGGATAATTAATTAAACTCCTTTAACTAATTTTCCTTCCTAATCCAATTAGGAATAAATGAGAGTACTTATATTAAATTAATTCCTAAACTCTTTTAGAAATTAAAATAATAATAATTGTAATAATATTAATAAGACTCTCTTATTAATTTATATTTAATATTTCTAAAATATTAAATAATAAATATTAAGCTATTTAATTTATTCTATCACCATAGATTAAATTAAATATACATAACATATTATTATTATTTATGCCATGCCATTAACTTCTTAAATAATTATTCTTCCTTTTATGGTGTGACCCTTTTTAGGTTCTCCATATTAAACCCATTGTGAATAAATCAATTAGAATAATTCTAATCTTATTTAAATAAATAAATTAAATAATTAATTTATTTAAATAAATAATATTTTTTCTACAATAGGGATAAGCCTCCCTAATGATCAACAACTTTCCGGATAATATAGATTTCAACATTAATCATTAAAAGACCTTTGAGTAAATAGTTACCGTACAATTCAATCCTTCCACCATACAATGTCCCAATTAAATATAAGATATGGAATTAATTTGTCAAGTCTTATTTTATTTAATTATATTTTTCGATCCTTAAATGCAAATGCACTCTCAAATAATGCAAATTAGAAACTCCTTTCTAATTTCATTCTTTTCTTTTCCCAAGGACTACTCTGGGTTGTCATTTTATCGAATCACATAGACATTTCTCTTCTTTTATTAGAAGTGGTAGATTCTTTATTGATCATACATTATCTCCATGTACAACTTATTATACCCAAGCATACCCTTTGATATACCCTAAGGGTCTTAAGGAATAAGTCAAAGTATAACTCATCATACACACATATACTATGATGATGATCTCAAGTCCAAGGATTACTTGTACTACTATCACTACTACAGAATTCCTATTGACAGCAAATAAAACTCCATTAGGTATTCCTTTAGCGAGCCACGCTCAAAGTGAACTTATTCTCTAATAAGCACCTACATACTTGCTTTTTTTTGTCTCCACACAAATGATCATGAGATCAATCATCCTCATCCAATCCAATGAGCAAACAACGTATGTACCAATCTATCCTATCCGGATTCACTAATCCCATCCCCAATTTAGTAATCCAACGATTGGGAACTATTTTAGTTTTAAGCTTTCTAAGAATTTAGATCTCATTAGAATGATCATCATCATTATTCTAAAAGCATTGCTTAAAACTATGGGTTTATCACATATTATAAAACAAAAAACATCATGTAGATAATTAAAAAAAGCCTAATAAATTAATACTTTTTTTATTAATAAATGAATAAGATTGTTACAAAGTATATGCTTTATCATCAAACATGATTGGCTTGTGTGCATACTACTTTCAATCTCCCACTTGCACTAAAGCCAATCGTCATGGTATCTCATACTATTCTTCTTCTTCTTCTAAGTGACGATTATCCTGCCTCCTGGATAAGCTTTAGTTAATGGATATGTAATGTTGTTCATGAGAGTCCACTATCTCTATAGTGATTTCCCATCTTTCAATGATTCTAATAATCAAATGAAAGTGCCACAACACATGTTTAGATCCAAGATGAGACTTAGGAACTATTCCTAGTTTCATATGAATGAACTTTTAATCCAAACAATCAACTTGCAGCTTCATTTATAGCTATATACTTTGTCTTTATCACTAAACCAAACAACTCTTTCTTTGTTTTGAACCTTTCCAATTCACCGCACCACTTGCTCAAGATAACACTTTTACCTTAAAGTGGATTTTCTCGTCATCTTGGTCTCTGTCTCGAAAAAACGAGTCTCATTAAGCCCTCTAGTTTTAATTTAGACCCACCATGAATATGATCACATCCTTAGTGCTTAGTTAAGTTAAGACTTTAAGATGTTTTTCACCGACTCATAGTGAACTTCTCCATATATGACCGATCAACATCGTGTCTCGTATATTTCATTGCATATTGCATGATTGTCACTCATCACGATGCTCTCTCTTTTGAGAGTCTGTGGGGACTATTAAGAGAGAGAGAGATATAGCTCATCATCATGAGAGAGACATCTCTTGAGTTTTGAGTTTGCTAAACGACTTTAGCATCAAATGAATAATAATATATCGCTCGGGTTAAGTCGAGCATCCTCTTAAATCTATCTATATAGATTTATATCCCCAATTAAGATACTCTTCCAAATCATTCATGGAGGAATGTTTAGACAACTTTTATCTTTACTTATTGTAGCATTGGTATGTCATTCCTTATCCGTAGTATATCAACATATATATATTAGAATGTCACGATATGCTCCCCCAATCGATATATACACATATAGAATTCTTACCTCAAATCATCTATGATACTCATCAAAACGATCATCATCTTCTTGCTTCAATCATTTCATCATCATCATCTCATCATCAATCCATCATCATCATCTCTGATGATGTACTCATCATCATCATCATCCATGATGAATCCATACCTCCTAGGTATCTTCGTACTATTCCGTATTTACGATCTCGGTTGTGGTACAATAGGTCTATCTATACTGTTCCTCTCTTATTTGACTTATAGTGTTTTGTGGTTCTTGAACTCTTCAAGATCTATTATCCTCCCACTAGCCCCTTCAATGATAAACACCTTTATCTTAGAAGGCGCGTGTTTCGTAACAAACACCTTTTTTGCTAGTAGGATTATAGAACATATACCCTAAACTTACTTTAGGATGTCCCACAAATCAGTACTTGTCAAATCTTGTCCCAAGCTTATCCTTTGAAACCTTTTCACATAAGTTGGACAACCCTTATCTTAACATACTTAAGATTAGGAATCCTCCCCGTCCATAACTTTTATGGAGTCTTGGGGTGGATTTTGAGGTTACCATTTTTAGAGATATGCAAATGCATTTCTTTTGACATTATCCTGTAAAGGATACCGGAATGTCGGTAAAAAAATCATTATGGACCGCACCATGTCCAACAAAGGTACGATTTTTTTTCTTTCGATACATCAATCAATTATTATGTATCGAGATGTGTCCATTATGAGAAAAACCATTTGAGATGATCTAGAAACTTATTGCACAAGTATTTATTCCTTGATCTAATCAAAGAATCTTAATACTTTGCCAATTTGTTTCACTTTTGAATTCTTTTTGACCTTTCAAATAATTCACACTTGTATTTTGTATTTCAATACACACATTTCAACTCTTTGAATGATCATCTCCTTTTCTTATACTAGTTTGTTCAATTTGCAAAATTATTTTTCATGTAAGTCAAGTATACAAAATTTATTAAGTAATATTCCATTTCTATACAAAACATTATTATTATAAATAGAACAACAATTGTTCTTAATTATAATACCAAAAATTTTCATTGTCCAACAATAAAATGGAAATAATATTTTAACAAGAACTGGAATACAATAACAACTTATTATTGACTTAATAGATTTTTCCGTAGGCATTGCTAAACTATAAGTTTCTATAAGCTAATATGGCAACCTTTTGCTTCATTTTCACACATAGGATTACTTATATTTTGTTTAGCTTTCTACTTTTTCTTGGTCCCTTCATAAATCTATATTTATGATAACCAAAGTCGGTATCCAATACCCATACCCAAGTAGAACCTTGACTTAAAGAAAAATTTATTTTAAATCATGAACAAAAAATATTTATAACCAAAACTTCACTAAGCTTCTTTTTTCTTAGTTAGCCTCTCGCAAGATGCTTCTCAGCTTTCTTTCCCAAGGTCCAGTGCTTATTGCGGTGGAAGCAAACTCCTTTGCTATCCATATCGCTTTTGTTCTTATTATCCTTTGTTTTTGCCTTTCTTCTATTTACCTTTACCTTCTTGATCGAATCTTCTTTTCTTTCAAGAAGATCCTTTGGCCCCCCCCAAAGAAGACTTGATCTTTCTTGGTTGGAAAGTGACTCTCAACATTTTTCAACATGTTAAGCAAATCAAATCAGTCGATATCTAGCTTGTTTATATGAAAAAAATCACAACAATTGTGAAAGGAGTCCGGGAGTGAGTGCAAGATCAAATCTTGGCTCAACTCTCCATCCATCCACAAAAACAGTTTGTCCTAATTGATCAATCAAATTGATTATGTTAAGAACTTTTTTCTGCATTATAGTAGTGCATTTGGCCATTCTAGATCGGAAGAGCTCCTTAGATATCTCGATATCTATCGGTCCTTTTTCCTCACCATCAACTACTTGATGTGCGGGAATATAGTAGAAGCATCCATAGTTTCATCTTGTCGTCAAGCTCATTACTCATGGATGCGAGCATGATGCATTGAGCCAATCAATCATCATCTTTGCTTTTTAAAAAGTAGCAATCTCTTCCTCTCAGGCATTGTCTTCACCATTGCGCAGGGATAGGATAGCGATATTAAGGATATAATAATAGCTTTTAGACTTATGAGAACTATTCTCAAATTCCTTAACCAATCCGCTTAATTTGGCCTCGATTAATTTAGCATCTAATATGCTTCGCAGATGATAGTAATTTTAGACATTTGTAAAATTTCAAAATGAATTTGTAATTAATTACATTTTAACATACATTCTTTTATTAATTAATTAAAATAAATTAGGTCTTGTTTTAAATTGGTATCTCCCACTATTTTCTTCAAACTATATTACCCTCACTTATATAGTTCGGCAAAATCTAATTAAAGATTTGCTAGTGAGAATAAGGATCCCATTTCAAATGTATATATATATTGTGGTGGTGACACAACAAACTATATATAAATAAATAGGTAGACAACTTTTGTCAATTACATCAACTATGCAACTCCTTTTTTTTTTTTCTTAGATTATTTTGATCAAGTGGTGGTGGTATCCCGAATCAAAATTATCCAAGTTAAGTCCAACCTAGCACTCCATATATTCAAAAAAAAAGAAAAATATCATCCTTGTGGTGACACAACAAAACAATATTGTTCAATTTTCTTTATAAGCATCAAATGTGATAAATTAACATCTTAAATACTTAATACTTGCCTTGTGGTGACACAACAAACTCATATTAAATATTTAATACTCTATTAATTTTATCATTAATAGAAAGCTTACGCTCGATATTCCAAATATCTTTGAACGCTTAGGACTTAATATAAAAAAAAAAGAGGGGTTTGTTATTAATTTGTCTCATCTTGTTTAGCGCATGCATATATATATATATATATAAATATATATATATATATTATATATAATATATAAGCATGTTTGCATATGTTTGCATAATATATAATATATATAGTATAAGCATGCACATATAGAATACTATATTCTATACTACCCTGATTATGGACTTTTATTCTAGTTTGGTTCACTAGAGCCACCAAGTGAACCAAAAAAGTCAAAACCCTAGGGGTGCAAGAAATAATATTTAAATATAACTATTACATTTAAACCCTAACTATCCATTACAAAAATCTGGTCTTCAAGCGCTTCTTGCTCCTTGATCTCTATTCTTCTTCAAAATTAATTCTAACTATTCCTATTACAAAACTATTTAAAATAAATAGAAACCTTGATCGTGATCGAGGGAAAGTACATAGGAGGAGATAGAATTTACATTAATTAAAAAAAGAGAAGAAGAAGAGGTATGCAGAGACCCATAATAAAAACCCATACATTCATGCATCCAACTAAAATAAAATCCAATCAATTGGTCAATAAAATCATATCAATCCCATTTATTATCATACATCATTTATCATATATCATCGATAAAATAACATTCATCTCATGAATAATAAAAACATTTAATATATATATATGATATCATATCATTTAATGGGCAAATTTAGTTAGTATAAAATCTAATTTTGAATCAAAATAAACTCCTTTATTTTAATCCAAATTTAAATCAAAATAAAACTATTTTATTTTAATTTATCCAATTTTGAATAAAATAAACTATTTTATTTTAATCAAAATTTTTTAATCAAAATAAACTCCTTTATTTTAATTAATTATGGAATCCAATTCCATAAATTAAAAAAAAAATTTTAATTAAAATAAAATTCTTTTATTTTAATTAATTATTAAAAATAATCTTTTATTTTATGTAATTATGGAAAATTCCATGTAAAAAAAATATTAAAAAACAAACGGATTTTTTTTCTCCTTCACAAATAAAAACCTTTATTTTTGAATAATATGAAATCTTATTTCATATTTAAATAAACTCCTTTATTTAAGGAAATTTATTTTTTTTTCCTATTCACAAATAAACTCTTTTTTTTTTGAATAATATGAAATCTTATTTCATATCTAAATCTAAACTCCTTTATTTAAGGAAAAGATGGATTGGATTTACTTCCAATTTCACAAATAAACTCCTTTATTTTAGGAAAAATAAAATCCAATTTCAATCCAATTAAAAATCTAATTTAATTTTAATTCTAAATAAATAAATTTTTTAATTTTAAAATTAAAATAAATTTTTTTTAATTAAAATTTTAAATTTTTTTTTTTAAATTAAAATAAACTTTTTTTTAAATATAAAATAAAATTAAATTTTAATTAAATATAAAATAAAATTTTATATATTAAAATATATTTATATATATATATATATATATATATATATATATATATATATATATATATATATATATATATATATAATATATATATATATATATATATATATATATATATATATATATATATATATATATATATATATATATATATATATATATATATATATATATATATATATATATATATATATATATATATATATATATAATATATATATATATTATATATAATTATATATATGTTTTTTTTTTTTAAAAAAAATTATTAATTTTTTTATTTTTTTTTTTTTTTTTTTTTTTTTATTTTTTTTTTTATTTTTTTTTTTTTTTTTTTATAAAAATATTTTTTTTTTTTTTTTTTTTTTTTTTTTTTAATTTTTTTTTTATTTTTTTTTTTTTTTTTTTTTTTTTTTTTTTTTTTTTTTTTTTTTTTTTTTTAAATTTTATATTTTATAAAATTATGCCCAAATAAAAATTAAATTCTAAAAACATATCAATATATATATCAAATTAAAATAATTAATAATTTGCATAAAGGTTTGGCTCTGATGCCACCGTTAGGTTTGTAATATTCATGAAATAACGCAATCAAATCAAATTAAAAAAAAAAAAAGTGTAAAAAATCGAGTTTAAAAAAATACAAACCATATACCCCATCACCCTTTATGCATAATTATTAATTAAAACGAAAAGATAAAGAAATAAAATCATACCCTTGAAGATCGAGCTTCCTCGTACAAGTTCACCTCCAAATTTTTTCTTCAACTCAATCCACCGGGTTTGGTTCCTCCTTTGATCAACGTTAGCCACCCAAATGTTTGGCCTCTGAGGTGATCCACCAAGGAAGAAGAAAATTCAAGAAGAAGGGTGGTTATTGCTAAACCCTAGTTTTTATCTATCTCTATAAAGAAAAAAACTCTCTCCAACAATTGGAATTATTTAATATGTTGAAAAAGTCAAAACCCAACACCACCCACCCAAATACTAAGACTCTTCTTATTTATATGTGGGCAACCCACCTTAACAATTAATTAAGAATTGGGTTTTATTTTAATTAATTAAATTAAATTTAATTAATTAATTAAGCCCTCCTAATCTTATTAGGGATAATTAATTAAACTCTTTTAACTAATTTTCCTTCCTAATCCAATTAGGAATAAATGAGAGTACTTATATTAAATTAATTCCTAAACTCTTTTTCCTAAATTAAAATAATAATAATAATAATAATAATAATAATAATAAGACTCTCTTATTAATTTATATTTAATATTTCTAAAATATTAAATAATAAATATTAAGCTATTTAATTTATTCTATCACCATAGATTAAATTAAATATACATAACATATTATTATTACGATTATGCCATTAACTTCTTAAATAATTATTCTTCCTTTTATGGTGTGACCCTTTAGGTTCTCCATATTAAACCTATTGTGAATAAATCAATTAGAACAATTCTAATCTTATTTAAATAAATAAATTAAATAATTAATTTATTTAAATAAATAATATTATTCTACAATAGGATAAGCCTCCTAGCGATCAACGACTTTCCGGATAATATAGATTTCAACATTAATCATTAAAAAAACCTTTGAGTAAATAGTTACTGTATAATTCAATCCTTCCACCATACAATGTCCCAATTAAATATAAGACATGGAATTATCTTTCATCAAGTCTTATTTTATTTAATTATATGTATTTCGATCCTTAAATGCAAATGAACTCAAATAATGCAAATTAGAAACTCCTTTCTAATTTCATTCTGCCTTGGCCAAGGACTACTGGGTTGTCATTTATCGAATCACATAGGACATTTCTCTTCTTTTATTAGAAGTGGTAGATTCTTTATTGATCATACATTATCTCCATGTACAACTTATTATACCCAAGCATACCCTTTGATATACCCTAAGGGTCTTAAGGAATAAGTCAAAGTATAACTCATCATACACACACATACTATGATGATCTCATCCAAGGATCACTTGTACTACTATCACTACAGAAATTCCTATTGACAGCAAATAAAAAATAAATTAGGTATTCCTTAGCGAGCCACGCTCAAGAACTTATTCTCTAATAAGCACCTACATACTTGCTTTTTAGTGTCTCCACACAAATGATCATGAGATCAATCATCCTCATCCAATGAGCAAGCAACGTATGTACCAATCTATCCGGATTCACTAATCCCCAATTTAGTAATCCAATGATTGGGAACTATTTTAGTTTTTAAGCTTTCTAAGAATTTAGATCTCATTAGAATGATCATCATCATTATTCTAAAAGCATTGCTTAAAACTATGGGTTTATCACATATTATAAAAAAAAGATCATGTAGATAATTAAAAGCCTTTAATAAATTAATACTTTTTATTAATAAATGAATAAGATTGTTACAAAGTATATGCTTTATCATCAAACATGATTGGCTTGTGTGTGCTTTAGATACAAACTTCTTTTATACAATACGACAAAAGTGTAGCAAAGATTTTTTACACAAATATTGTCTTCTAGATAGTATTCAAACTCAAATGGAGTCCTTATTACATTTATTATCACACTATTTCATAGAATAGTGAGGACTACTATAGCCACCATCTCGGACCATCACTCCATTCCCTAACTAGTCATTGCTACGTTCTCATTTCCTGAAGAGAACAATGAAAGCAAAAAGGTGAGCTCAATTAGCCTAGTAAGAAATATTATGACTAAGATAATGCAGAATTAATTATCGTTAGCCTTCAACAGTGTTAAACTGATAATAAAAAATAAGTTTAAATGCAGCTTAGTAAATAAGCAATCCATTAGAAGAGTCAAGTAGAGCATGATATCTACTATCTTCTATGATTTAAAAGTTTATCATTAATTTTATCATTTGAGACTCAAATTTCAATAAATAATCCACATCACTGAATTATCCATGCACTACGGGCTAAGGATATTCATTAGTATCACGTCTAGGAATTATCCATGCGCTACGGGCCAAGGATATTTGTGTAATCACCAATGGTCATGATCATACCAGCAACTGTCCATCAATGCAATACGGGCCAATGAGGACTTTTACCACATTATTTGTAACATTACGGGTCATGATTATACCGAATGATCCTTGGTCATAATCATACCAATCAACAGTCCATCTATGCACTACGGCTAATGATGACTTTCATCATAATATAAGCATGAGGATGATGATAATGATATAAGAATTCAATTAAATGAAAGCAAATGATAAATTTTAAAGATTTATAATTTAATTTATCCAGAATTCAATAATGTCCAAATTGTCAACATGATACTGTTTTGTGGAGTAAAATTTAAGAATAATATTATATCAAAAAAGATATGGACAGGAAAAAAAATCAATTTTTGTCATGAATAGTATCCTAGGTGAATAGTACTCCATGAATAGTACTTCGAGAATAGTACCCCGTGAATAATACCCGTCAATAGTACTTCGTGAATAGTACTTTTGTGAATAGTACCTCATGAATAGTACTTTGTGAATAGTACCCCGTGAAAAGTACTCCGACATGAAAATCTTAAAATTTAACAAGAATGTTCAGAAAAATATCCTTGTGAAACGATACTAGATGAAACACAAATTTTAAGGATATTCTACTAATTTCACGGATTTTAGAATCAATACTTCAACAAAATAAGTGTAGAATTAGGAATACAAAATGAAATAATATTACTTACATACTACAGAGTATGGAAGAAAATATTATTTCATACGAATACTGATAAAAATAATATCCCTTACCGTAGTAGAAGGCTGGATACGGTAATAGTGAAGTAGCAGAATACTCTTCTTCTTTCTCTCTATAACTTCTCTCTCTCTCTCTAAATGCTCTTGCGAGTCTTAGTGAATTGGTGAGAATAAAAGAAGAATGAGCTTCTATTTATAGGAAAACATAGTTTCGATAATTCCACGATTATGGGCTCGAATTATTACAATATAGTACCATCATCTTTATCTCTATTTTTAATTTAGTCCTGTAAGTATTATCAATCTTGCACCACCTCCCCTAATAGTACATAAATGTAAACCAATAGTTCCATACATGTGAACTAACAGTAATTTGAATGTGAATCAATAACAATTAATTGTCCGTTTGGTCAATTTAACATCCAGAAATCAATTATTATCGAAATAAATGTCGATTTCCACTAACACTAATAATCCCAACACAATAAAAATATTTTTATCAACAATTTCATCTTTAATCAACACAAAAACGTATTCATCATTAATATTATAACTCACAATATTTAACAACGAGATCATTCCCAGGAAAGAGGGGGAATTCCTATAAGGATTTCTCCCTATTGGCGCGCAATTAGGTGACCAAACCCCTTTCCTCGACAGAACTTTCTAGACATCGTCAATAATGTAAATAATAATATGAATAACTTTGTCGTCTCAATTATTGATTTAATCATATAAAATATTGTGCATATGATACTTTCACAATAATTGAATAAATAATATAAGAGATACTATGTAACAATTACTGTAGCAATAATTGAATAAAACTGAGTGACTTCTCACGTAAGCATCAATAATTAATACCATGTGCTACTATGCAACCACGCGTGTGACGCCCCCAAAATAGGTATACATCACCAATTGTGAGTCACCAAATACATGGTACAGAAACAACTACAACTTCATTATTACAATTGTCATGTAAAATACGACAACACATATAATGTGAGTTTAAATATAGATATTGTCTTCTAGACAGTATTCAAACTCAAATAAGTCCTCATTACAATTATTGATACACTATTTTATAAAAATAGTGAGGACGGCTAAAACAACTTTCTAGAACCATTACTCCATACGTCAGCTAGTTCCTGCTATATTCTCACCTCCTAAAAAGAAAAATGGAACAAAAAGGAAAAGGGTGAGCTCAAATAGCCCAGTAAAAAATATTATGACTAAGATAATGAACAACAAATTATCGTTATCCTTCAACAAATCAGATAAAATATACTGGACAACCAATTTTAGATCAATATTCCCAGCGAATATAACAATTCATTAGAAGAGTTAAGTAGAGAATGAAATCTACTATCATCTATGAATTTAAAAGTCCATCATCAATATTTTGTCCCTGTAACATCAATCAATATACATCTTGCATCAAATATTCATCTTTACACTACGGGAAAAAGATATTCATTTGTATCACCAGTTGGTCATGTTCATCTCAACACATGTTCATCATTGCACTACGGACAAAGATATTCATCAGAAAATCATTCATCTTTGCACTACATGCCAAAGATATATAGTTATATCATCATTTAGGACTGAGGATGATGAAATATATTTTAAAGAAACGAATCTAGTAAGATAAATGGGTAAATATTAGGGATTCGTACTTTAGATAATCCAAGTTCAAAAATGCTCCATAATAAACCAAAGTGGAGTAAAATTCAAGAATGAAGATCAAAACATGGATACAATCAAAGATAGTAACCATAATAGACATCGTGGACAAAGAAGAGAAAATTTCATTTCTCTTGTGAAAGTGTAATATCGTCGTGAATAATTATAATTATATGTGAATAGTAACCCCGACACAAAAAGGTAGAAATTCCACAATAAAATTTATATCAATATTTCGGCATAATGATATTTAAGGAAATAATATCATTTACGAAGAAAATAACATCTCATACCGCAAAAGAACAGTACTTCTGACTAGAATATCGAAAATACTGCTGAAGGAAACTTGTATTGAATAGCAACTCTCAAAGTATCTAAATACTCACAAAATATGCTCGATAATATAGAGAGAGAAAGCTTATGATTCTAATGTGATTTTCAATTCTAACTAAGCACCCTATTTATAGGAAAATGCTTAGAACGCCAAAGCAAACTAACTTTTACACTACGATGGCTTTACTCACATTATTATTCACGCCCACCACTTTTGAAAAAAAAAATTCTGCACATTTCTCACCAACCAAAAGTGGGGCCCAACCATATTTTTAATAAAAAAAAATTATTTCTGAAACTTCAATAATTCATAATAAATAGCTCTTTTATCAGAAAAATTCGAATATCATGTCTATTCCATAGGAAATTTAATTCTCTACAACTTTGTAGAAGAAAGTTTTTTTCAAATTCTAAACAGAAAATAACCGAAATCCACATAAGGATGATTTTTAATACCTCCATTCCGACAAAATACTAATAAAACACCTCAACATTAATTCCTTAATTTATATCCACACACAATAAATATTTCCCTATCCATCCACATAAAATAAATATTTTCTTATAATATAAATCAATAATTAATTATTCACAAATAATATTACGGAACCACAATTATGACAACCATGTCGTTCCCAGGAAAGAGGGAGCTTTCCGATAAGGATTTCTCCCATTTTCTAGACAGAACTTCCTTAGACATTACCAATAATGCTATCTAATAATATTATTCAAATAATATGAATTATTGATCTGATAATAGAGATATTGTTTTGTAAGACCCCAACTTATTATAAATAAAATCGAATTTCATCTATATATTATTGTGAATAATAAGGTGTTAATTTGATATAATTCTTTGGTTATGGGTGAAATGTGCAAATTTTGCAAAATAAAGAAGTGGTTATAAAGTATTTATTTTTTCGGGGAATATTCGTTTGGTCGTGGAATATTCATTCTGTCGGGGAATATTCGTACGACGGCGCAGCCATTTGTGGGCCCCATAACGGATAAATGTCGGAGGAAGAAAACGACAAGTTTGAGTTTTTATAAATAACAATGTAATTGTTACTGTTAACACTGTTGGAATACCTGGTGGTTAAAATATAGTAAAAAGCGCATTAGTTTTGAAGATGATGCTTTGCAGTATTGCAGTATTTTTGAAATTATTGATTCTTACGTAAGAAGGCACTACTCAATAATTGTTACAGTAGTTACTGTTCAATATTTTATTTTATTGATTCAATAATTGATGCGTTGGTATTTTATATTATTGTTGTTCAATAATTATCACTGCACATTATTTTCCAATATCAGATCAATAATTCATATTATTTGAATAATATTATTAGATAACTTTATTGGCAATGTCTAGAAAGTTCTGTCAATGAGAGGTTTGGGCACCTAATTGCGTGCCAGTAAGGAGAAATCCTTATCGAAAGCTCCCTCTTTAATGGGAACTGCCTAGTTGTCATTATTGTGATTTTGTAATATTATTTGTGAATAATTAATTATTGATTTATATGATAAGAAAATATTTATTTGATGTGGATATAAGTGATGGATTTATTTATTTATGTGGTTATAAATGAAGGAATTAATGCTGAGGTGTTTTATCAGATTGGAAGTATTAAAAATCATCCGTTTGTGGATTTCAGATATTTTTTATTTGGAATTTGGAAAAACTCAAAGCTACAAAGTTGTAGAGAATTCGATTTCGTGTGGAATGGACATAAAATTCATATTTTTCTGATAAACGGGCTATTTTCTATGAATTACTAAAATTTCAAAAAATAAAATAATTTTATTAAATTATGGGTGGGACCCACTTTTGATTGGTGTTGAATACACATGGGCTGCTATTCTTTTTTGTCCAAGATGGCATGCTTGATTCAAAATTGGATGATGCGTAGAAAAAAAGAAAAGAATAATAATATTTTATTATTTTAGTCTCCTATGGCGTTCTAACATTTTCCTATAAATAGGCGCTTAGGTTAGAATTGAAAATCACACCAGAAACAATTTTTCTTTCTCTCTATATTGTCGAGTGTATTTTTGTTAGTATTTAGATACTTTGATAGTTGCTGTTCGGTACAAGCTTCCTTCGACTTTATATCCGATATTCCGATCTGAAGTACCTTTATTTTGAGGTAAGGGATGTTATTTTCTTCCTAAATGATGTTATTCTTTCAATATCATTATACCGAAATATTAGTATGGATTTTATTGTGGAATTTCTACCTTTTTGTGTCGGGGTTACTATTCACGTATACGGCACTATTCACGTATACGATAATGTTGTTAACACAAAGGTCCATTTTGTATGATTTGCCAAGGATGGAGATAGAGGTAAAGGCTCCAAGTACCCACATGATGATATCAAACATACGAGTAGAACCGACTTTAATCGATAAAGTTAAAGCTGCTCAAGCTACAGACATGGAGCTGATGCGTATGAAGAAGAAAGTGCAAGAAGGTGTTATTCTTGAAGCAAGAATTGATGAAGAAAGAATACATCGAGTCAACTCCAGACTTTGTGTTCCTAACGATTCTGACTTGAATCATAAAATCATAATGGAGGCACACAACACACCGTTTGCAATCCGTCCTGGGAGTACCAAAATGTATCATGATCTTCGACATACATTTTGGTGGAACAATATGAAGAGAGAGATCACGGAGTTTATCTCGAGGTGTTTAACTTGTCAACGTGTAAAGGCAGAGTATCAAGTGCCAAAAGGTCCATTGCAACCACTTGAGATTTTGAAATGGAAGTTGGAACACATTACTATGGATTTTGTTACGGGTCTTCCCAAGGTTTCTCAAGGCATAGATGCGATTTGGGTTATTGTTGATAGATTAACCAAGTTTGCCCATTTCTTGCCTATACGGGAGACTTATTCCCTTGAACATCTTGCTAGTATGTACGTGACTGAGATTGTGAGATTGCATGGCATGCCAGTATCCATAGTTTTAGATCGTGACCCAAGATTCGCTTCAAGATTTTGGGTTAGCTTGCAGAAAGCTATGGGCACGGATTTACGATTTAGTTCATCATACCATCCTCAAATGGACGGGCAATCGGAAAGGACTATTTAAACCCTTGAAGATCTATTAAGACTATGTGTCCTAGATTTTAAAGGAAGTTGGGATAAGTACTTGCCACTAGTGGAATTCTCCTACAACAATAGTTATCAAGAAAGTATAGGTGTGGCTCCATTCGAGGCGTTGTATAGACGAAAGTGTCATTCTCCAGTATGCTGGGATGAGGTGGGAGAAGCAACATTATTGGGACCAGAATTGGTACACATGACTACAGAAAAGATCCAAACGATACGACATCGTATACAAACGGCACAGGATCGACAAAAGAGTTATGCGGATCTTCATCAAAAAGATGTGGAATTTAATATTTGGGATCATGTATTGTTACGTATTGCTCCATGGAAAGGAGTTACAAGATTTGGGAAGAGGGGAAAGCTTAATCCAAGATTTGTTGGTCCATTTGAGATTCTTGACTGAATAGGAAATGTGACATATAGACTCGCATTACCTCCAAGCATGTCTCGTGTTCATAATGTTTTTCACATATCTATGTGTTGGGAGAATGCATATTATGATTTGATGTTTTAATGTATATGCTCATGATTATTTGTAAAGTTCTTTCCAAGTAAGATATGTACAAGGACTTAGTGATAAATCAATTTGTTAGGTTGATCTAAGATCTTAACGTGTATCATTCTGTAATAGAATGCATAGATAGAAAGATCAAAGCTGTTAGGTTGATCTTGAGATGCAATAGATAGGGTTCGAAGAAATCATAGTGTATCATCTGATCAACATTGTAGAAGTCAAGGCAGAAACGTAGAGCTTCAAAGATCGTAGTGTGCCTACCTTGAAGGGACTCTTCGGAAATCGTAGAGTGGTCCCAACGTTTGCCGAGCCAACTCCATGATCATAGTGTGCTGAAGGAAACATGGAGTTTACAAGTTAACGATCGTAGTGTGCTCTCGGGAACGTAGAGTCAACAACACGAGTAAGTAAAGATCGTAGTGTGCAAGGGTTTAAGAGAAATCGTAGTGCTCTCTAAATGATAGCATCAGATCAAGCACCAAGGCAACAAGTCACTATGATATGAATCGTAGAGTATCATGATCTGAATCGTAGAGCATCTGTCTTATGTCAGAAAACGTCGAGTCTCATGATTTGTGTAAAGGTAGATTTCAACATATGAGAAATGGATTCTAGACGCTGCCGTACTCATCAGTCCCAGAGTATATGAAATATCCTTAGTATGCAACAAAGAAGCGTATTGAAGAAGCTAAGGATAGTACCATGGGTAAGAGGGACAAAACACCTTTTCAAGTGTTAGGTGAGAAAGCAGTCTGCTGTGTCAATGGGCCAGAATGCAGTTTCAGAAGATGTGCAGAAATGTCTCAATCAAAGATCAGAAAAGTCAAATGCATTTAATGCCTCAACGGATGAATCCAATGAATAGTTTTTAAGATCACATATATGCAGATCAGACAGATGAGAGAGAACTAAGCAAGCATTGAACAAACAACGTGAACATCTCTCTCAAGCTCAACTCTACGATCTGAGATATTGCAAAGCTTGCTCGACTACTCGGGTTCTTTAGAACAAGTGCTTACACAGCAACTGAGTAGCAACCATCAATAACACAACATTATCAACCAACTGAAGAAGAGTACCAAGTCTGCTGGACTTGAAGAGTTTGTAGCGAACTGTATGAAAGCTAAGTCTGCTGGACTTGAAGAGTTCAAGAGTGAACTAAGAAGTTCCTAGACTGCTGGTCTAGAAGGAATCTGTGTGATTCAGAAGTTATAACTGACATCCTTAGTGGATATCATACTCGTTGAGTAGAAGAGGGGACTAGGAGCTTTAAGTGCTCTGAACCACTTAAAACGACTATGTCATTTACATTCATATCATAACTGCTATATTTGTTATAACTGCCATAACTGCCTCACCCACATTACTCCATTGCTTGGTAAAGAAGATTAAAACAAACATTTATTCCGCTAAGTTTTAATCATTATCAAAGAACAAGTTTAAAACGAAAAGATTTTTAAATATCTATTCAACCCCCCCTCCCTTCTAGATAACTATTGTGCCAACTAGGAACTAACACTATGCTTCGTAAATATGTGAAAGACCCGAACCACATTATTGAGTTAGAACCAGACAAGATAGTCAAAGATTTAACGTACGAGGAGGTACTTGTTAAGATCTTGGATACGAAAGAGCATGTCCTACGCACGAAGGTTATACCACAGATTAAGATTTTGTGGATGAACCATGCTATTGAAGAAATGACCGGGGAGTTGGAATCAGAAATGAAGGCGAGGTATCCTCACCTTTTTGAAACACCAGGTACGTACGTCAATTTCGAGGACGAAATTTCATAAGGAGGGGAGGTTGTAAGACCCCAACTTATTATAAATAAAATCAAATTTCCTCTATTTATTATTGTGAATAATAAGGTGTTAATTTGATATAATTCTTTGGTTATGGGTGAAATGTGCAAATTTTGCAAAATAAGCAAGTGGTTATAAAGTATTTATTTTGTCGGGGAATATTGGTTTGGTCGTGGAATATTCTTTCTGTTGGGGAATATTCGTACGACGGCGCATCCATTTGTGGGCCCCATAACGGATAAATGTCGGATGAAGAAAATGACAAGTTTGAGTTTTTATAAATAACGACGTAATTGTTACCGTTAACATTGTTGAAATACCTGGTGGTTAAAATACAGTAAAATACGTGGTTGCACAATAGGACACGGTATTGCACCGTATTTTTGAAACTATTGATTCTTACGTAAGAAAGCACTACTCAATAATTGTTACAGTAATTACTGTTCAATATTTTATTTTATTGATTCAGTAATTGTTGCGTTGATATTTTATATTATTGTTGTTCAATAATTGTCATTGCACATTATATCCCAATATCAGATCAATAATTCATATTATTTGAATAATATTATTAGATAGCATTATTGGCAATGTCTAGAAAGTTCTGTCAAGGAGAGGTTTGGTCACCTAATTGCGCGCCAGTAATGAGAAATCCTTATCGGATTTCATTGGAACTGCCTAGTTGTCATTATTTTGATTCTGTAATATTATTTGTGAATAATTAATTATTGATTTATATGATAAGGAAATATTTATTTGATGTGGATATAAGTGGTGGATTTATTTATTTATGTGGTTATAAATGAAGGAATTAATGCTGAGCTATTTTATCAGTATTTTGTCGGATTGGAAGTATTAAAAATCATCTGTTTGTGGAATTCAGATATTTTCTGTTTGGAATTTGGGAAAACTCAAAGCTACAAAGTTGTAGAGAATTCGATTTCGTGTGAAATGGACATAAAATTCGTATTTTTCTGATAAACGGGCTATTTTCTATGAATTACTGAAGTTTCGGAAAATAAAATAATTTTTATTAAATTATGGGTGGGACCCACTTTTGGTTGGTGTTGAATACACATGGGCTGCTATATTTTTGTCCAAGATGCCATGCTTGATTAAAAATTGGTTGATGCGTAGAAAAAAAGAAAAGAATAATAATATTTTATTATTTTAGTCTCCTATGGCGTTCTAGCATTTTCCTATAAATAGGCGCTTAAGTTAGAATTGAAAATCACACCAGAAACAAGTTTTCTTTCTCTCTATATTGTCGAGCGTATTTTTGTGAGTATTTAGATACTTTGAGAGTTACTGCTCGGTACAAGCTTCCTTCGGTTTTATATCCGATATTCCGATAAGAAGTACCGTTATTTTGAGGTAAGGGATGTTATTTTCTTCCTAAATGATATTATTCTTTCAATATCATTATACCGAAATATTGGTATGAATTTTATTATGGAATTTCTACCTTTTGTGTCGGGGTTACTATTCACGTATACGGCACTATTCACGAATACGACACTATTCATCGAAAAATGAAATTTTCTTCTTTTTGTCCAAGATGTCTATTATGGTTACTATCTTTGATTGTATCCATGTTTTGATCTTTATTTTTAAATTCTGCTTTAAAATTGGTTATTATGGAGTATTATTGAATTTGGATAAACTGTAATACGAATCCCTAATATTTGTTCTTTTATCTCACTGGATTCATTTTCTTTAAGATATTTTTCATCATCCTCAGTCCTAAATGATGATATAATTAAATATCTTTGGCATGTAGTGCAAAGATGAATGATTACCTAATGAATATTTTTGGCTCGTAGTGCAAAGATGAACAGGTGTTGAGATGAACATGACCAACTGGTGATACAAATGAATATATTTGGCCTGTAGTGCAAAGATGAATATTTGATTCAAGATGTATATTGATTGATGTTATATGGATAAAATATTAATGATGGACTTTTAAATCTTAGAAGATAGTAGAATTCGTTCTCTACTTGACTCTTCTAATGGATTGCTGTTCCGCTGCAGTTGTTGATCTAAAACTTGTTGTCTATTATATTTTATCAGGTTTTCCCTATTGAAGACTAATGATAAATTGTTGTATATTATATTAGTCATAATATTCTTTTCTGGGCTAGTTGAGCTCACCCTTTTCCTTTTTGTTCCATTTTTTTTCTAAGGAGGTGAGAACATAGTAGGAACTAGTCGGGGTATGGAGTGATGGTTCAGGATAGTTGTATTAGTAGTCCTCACTATTTTGTAAAATAGTGTATCAATAATTGTAATGAGGACTCCTTTTGAGTTTGTATACTCTCTATTAGACAATAGTTGTATTCAAACTCACAGTATATATGTTGTAGTATTTTGCATGATAATTATATTACTGGAGTTGTATTTGTTTCTGTACCATGTATTTGGCGACTCAGAATGGGTGATGTATACCTATTTTGGGGGCGTCACATGTGCAGTGACAATTATTGAAACAACAATAATATAAAATATCAACGTAGCAATTATTGAATCAATAAAATAAAATATTGAATAGTAATTACTGTAATAATTATTGAGTAGTGCCTTCATACGTAAGAATCAATAATTTAACAATACTTTTTCTGTAATACCGCGAGTGTACTTCTCGTGCAACCACGCCAGACATTCTTTATTTTAACCACTGGGTATTCTAACAAAGTGTTAATTCTGTAATAACTACGTCGTTATTTATAAAAACTCAAACTTGTCAGAAATTCGGATCCTTTGTAAAAATATTTGAAAGAATTAAATAATGAATAAAATAATATTATTTGTTATTATATGTGTTAATAAGATGTATGTCGTTTCTATAACCTAGAAATGTCGGAAACATCGTAGTATTTTTGACCACGTGAATGAAATTAAAGTGTTTGAATTTCCAAGACGAAAAATAAATGTTTTCCGAGAAAGTTTACGAAAAACACTATTCACCGCTTATCGCCGGAATTATTATTTTTGAACTTCCGAGAAATACGTAACGTTATAATATCGAGACGAGATGGATTATGTAATAATAATCTAAGTATGGAAAACGCAATAATTCGCATGCGACTTAAATTTGGAATGAGAGTATTAAAATTAAAATGAATGAAATAAATTAACTTTGTTAAAAATATAAGTCCATAAGCTCAAAGGTGTAAACCTAGGTGGATTATTCTTAAAGCCCAAGTGATTAATAACATGAAGCCCAAACTAGATTAATATAACCCCAAAAATAAAGTTAATTGAATTAAGCACTAAGCCCAAAGGATGATCCATTAGTTAATGAGGATCCATGGGGCAACCCATGGGTAAACTTGATGGGCAAGAACTTTGTGTAACTTTATGACCAAGTGAATGGATAAGAGTGGTGTTACTTAACAAGCAATGAATAATAGGAGGAGGTTAGTTTAAGGAGGTGGGATGATATAATGACCATTTACCCTAACCTTGAAAGCTCTATAAATAGCAAGCCTTTTCATTCATTTGGTTTTTGTTATTTCATCCAACAATTCTCTCTCAAACAACTTATTTGTTAGAGTCAATAAGCACTTTAAGCTTAACCTTTCCTTTTGTAGATTTCCAAAGAAGTGAAGTAATCATCAAAGGTAATTGATCTTGTCTCTTCATCTCTATCATGGTAGGTTGATAAGAGAAGTGTAATCTAATGAACTTAGATACTAAGAACATAAGGGAAGTTGATAAGAAATGGACTTAAGCAATTGCCTAATAAGTTGAATAAGCAACTTGAACTTAAATAAGTTTGAATGAACTTATGAAGAATTTCCTTATGTTGTAAGTCATAAGCATGAGAATTGTAGTTAATAAGTTAAATAAGTCATTGACTTGTGAGAATAAGTAAGTCAAAACCTACCTTAATATAAGTTAGTATAATAAGTAACTTGTAATGTCTATATGTTGATTAAAATCCACTTAGAATGATTAGTATTGAGGTTTCACTTTAATTTGCACGATTGGACGATAATCGTCAAATTCGTGAAAATTCTCTGAAATGGAAGTCGATTTTGTGTTTGACATCGAAAACGTTGGTTTTCGATGGAGACAAGTCATATTTGGCATTATAGAGTTGCGGACTCAAAATGGCCGGATTCGACTTAGAACGAAAAACGCGAAGGCCGAACGCTCACGAACGCTTATCGCTTTTTGTTAAAATGGACTAATAGGTGAAATTTTAGCAAACGAAGTCGAATAGATAAAATTCTTGAATGAATACATAGAGTATGTGATTTGTGAACCGTAGGCTCTTGAACGAGCTAATTCGGACTTATAACGAAGAAGTTACGAGTCCGGAATCTCACAAAATTTAAAATCTGTCAAAATTTTTCTGTGCATGAAGTCAGGCGCATACACAAAATTCAAGGCAATAGCCTGCGTCGGCCAAACGCCGAACTTGGCCAAGAAAAGCCATAACCTTCTGGAGAGTGGCACCAAAGTAAACCATTAACACATCGAGACTCAAATGCCAAAACGCCGAGTCCGTTTTTAAGCAATAATAGTAGATGCCGCCAAGTAGCAAAGATCAAGTTTAAAAAATCGCATAGCCGCAAAATGACCTTTCAAGACCAAGACATTAATGAATGTTTACATATAGAGCATGGTTAGTAATTGATAAACAATTAAATAAAGATCTTAATGAAACATTGTTAAGACATAATTAAGTTTAAGTATGAACACTTAGGTTAAGATTAAATCAATTACTTATGAATGTAAGAATGACGTAATGGAAAGCCGAAACTAATAATAACAAATCTAATACGTAATTAGATTGAGAAGTAGGGTAAGATTCTTTAGGAACCATGTGTGATCATTCATGACCTAATGTTTTATGTTATGTTATCATCTAATTTAGAGACCTTAAAGACGTAAAGTGCACGTGTTATAAATTGTAGCAGACGCTAAAGGCAAGTACTCTAACCCTTGTTCCAGTTCGATCTGGACAAGTCTTTGTGATTCATGTATTCTTCGCATGAGTTAGTATCTGAGGAATGTCAAAGCCAATCCTTTCGGCTAGACGTATGCTATGTTATTCTATCAAGTGTTGATAAGGATTTACCAAACTAATATTGTTGTGGTTTTCAAAAGTAGATTTAGTATGCTAAAATGTTTTGTCGTCAAACGACAGACACGTGAGGTTGCCACAACTTAAACGTATACACGTTTAATGAATGTAGTGTTGATCAACATAGAGTACTATAGGCTGATCACCTAGACGTGCTCGTAAGCTATACCGGACTTACAGACTTAGTGTCGGGATGTCCTTTTCAAAGTACTTATGAAATGCTTACGGTTTTGAACCGGAATTGATGTTTTACTGAATATTGTTGTTGTAAAACGTTTTGAATGAAAAGAAGTGCTATTTTGAATTATCAATAGTACTTCGTAACTATTGTTCAGTTATTGAAGATATACGATTCCTATGTTTCAAGCATGCTATTTTACTAGAATTGTTGTACTTGTTTGAGCTAGTTAGGCTCATTCTTGCTTGAACCATATGAATGCAAATTTAAGACCGAATCTTACCGATGGATCCGAAGCGAGGATAAAGGGAAGGCAAAGGCGAACCCGTAGATTACTTATGTAATAGTATAGGTTTTGTAAGAAATAATATTGATATTATGACAAAGACAATGTATTGGTTGTAAAGAACCCGGGAATGTAAATATTCTTTTGATATATATATAAAGACATATCCGTTCTTTTGAGGCATTTCAATTGAATGTTTATGTGAATCAGAAGACCGCAGTAAGCACCATCTGCTTCGGGTTGGAAGATACCCGGATTTGGGGGCGCCACGGTTGGTATCAAAGCATTAGGTTATAAAACTTAAGGGGGAAATAAAAACCTTAAGTCATAACCTTAAGAAAAGTCAAAGAATAAAAGATGGAAGTTAACCTTATAAAAATGCATTATATATGTTATGTGTTTTTATTATTCTTACATTTACTAATCAACTTTTGTGTTGTTGTAGATGTCGGTGAAAATAGAGATGATGTACAGTAGTCAAAAGGGCTCAGAAACCAGGATAGAAATCATACCGAACCCCATAGCGGCAGATCCCGAGATAGTTGTGGTGGAGTCCGAGACTCAAAGCTTAGACCTCATGTCTGCAGTTTTGACGGCATGATAGAAGAAGAAGTTGAAGTAGTGTCCTTTAACCCAGTAGCAATAGCAGCAGAGATAACTCCAGGAGAGTCGATGATGTCACTGTTCATGTCAGTGATAGATAGGAACGTACATTACTGTCAGGAGGTCAAGGAGCTGAAGGCGGAGCTCCAAGCGGTTATAGAGGACAAGACGGACGTGGAGTCCATGTGGGAACAGGAACATGACGAGAGAGTTTTGGCTAAGGACAAGGTCCATGAGCTAAAACAGGAGGTCTTTGAGCTTAGGAGCGAGCTAAAGACCAAGAAATAGAAGATAGGGAGAATGTCCTATATTCATAGGAGTTCTCATGAGGATTTCCAAATTGCAGTAGTGGGTATCCTCAGAGAGACAGGGCGACGCGATGCGATACTATCACCGTGATATTATCACTTTATCTTGCCAAGGCGGATTTCGAGAATGCCTTAAGGCGTATATGATCGAGTAGTTGTTAGAGTAGTTAGATATGTACATATTTTGTGTATATAGTAGTGACGTAAAAGCCCTCTTTTGTATAATCAAGGGTAGTCTTTTGTAATTCCCAATTTTTGGAAAGCAATAAGCGGAAAGTAATGTATCCAAATTTTAGGGTCAGTGTTTGTAAACCGATGTAGTATTATACTACAATGAATTAATATAAGTTTTCATTTTCAAAAATGTTGAGTAAATAAATGAATGTTTAAGTTATTGTTTAATATCAATAATAACTAACTGACAGAAAATGAATAATAACGAAATATGTGTTTATTGTAACAAAGAAATGCCGCCAAGAAGAGTACCACGTACCCAAGGTGCGAACACAAATCAACCGGAGGGAGGTCCTAAGTAAACCCATGCAAGAATTTTTTTGAACCTTTTAACCGCAACATTTAACCAAACTGGGGCTAATATCCCCAGAATCTCGGTGTAGTACGAGCTACTACATTTAAGGACTTTAAAAGTGTGGGTCCGCTGGAGTTCAAAGGAACTACGGACCCTATCGAAGCTAAAACGTGGGTGTGAGGGAGATAGAGAAGGAATTTGTGATAGAAAATGTCGACGAGGCCCAAAAGGTTGCTTTTGCAACCTACATGATGAAGAGAGAGACCAACTTTTGGTGTGAGGCCAATCAGGCGAGGGCTGGAATAGATGTTATAACGTGGGAGAGGTTCAAGGAAATATTCTATGAGAATTACTTTCCCACGAGCATACAGGGAAGGATGGAGATGCGATTTCTAGATTTAAAACAAGGAGACATGACGGTTCCCCAGTATGCCGCCAAGTTTAATGAACTGGCAAGGTTCGCTCCACATCAAGTGGATACCGAGGTGAGGAAAGCTCGACGGTTCGAGCAGGGCTTGAAACCCTGGCTCTATAATCGTATCTCTGTGTTCCAAAGTACTTCCTTTGGAGTTGTTTTAGAGAAGGCAATAATTGCCGAAGGTGGTAGCGAGGCGTTGAGCCAATACCACAAGGACAAGAAAAGCAAGGGGAAGGTGGATGGAGGAGTGAAGATTGAAGGAGCCAGAGGGAGTGGCGAAGGGTATAAAAGGAAGGTAGTTAGCTCGAGGAATACCAGAGTGAAACAAGGAGACCCTAAGAGGAGGATGGAGGTATGTAAAACCTGTGGGAAGACTCACCTAGAAGTCTGTCTCAAAGGAAAGGCCGTGTGTTATAACTGCGGACAAGAGGGGCATATTGCGCCAAACTGTCCGAGCCCGAAAAAGAATCATGGGTGCTTTGTATGTGGGTCTACGGACCACATGGCAAAGAACTGCCCAAAGAAGGGGACAGACGGAAATAAGGACGCCAATAGTGGTAAGTTAACTATTGGGGGTCCAGCGCAGCCGGGTAGGCCGATGGCCCATAACTTTAATATTACCATCGAAGACGCGATGGCCTCGGGGGACGTAGTCCCAGGTATTATTCCGATCAACGACTTAAATGCATACGTGTTGTTTGACTCGGGTGCTACTTGTTCGTTTAACGCATGATTTTGCTAGACGACTAGGATTACTTCCCGAAAAGTTTCTTATACCCTTGAACATTTAGGTAGCAAACGAAGAGATAATTCCTGTTGAAGATATTCATAGGAGTTATTGTGTAGACATTCGAGGTTGTAAATTATCGGTAGATCTGATACGGATAAAGTTAGGAGAATTTAATGTAATTCTTGGAATGGATTGGTTGATAAATCATGGGGAAATTATTGATTGTCAAAAGAAATGCGTTAGTATTAAAACATCAATTCAATCTCATGTAATATTTTGTGGGAATAAATCACGGACGTTCGTGTTGTCTTACCCATGACACAAACTAGGAAATTATTGAGGAAGGGGTGTAGGCTATTTGTGTCATGTGGTTGATACCCGAGAGAGGGGAGCGACCATGGAACAAATACCTATAGTGAGTGAGTTCATGGATGTATTTCCAAGTGAGTTACCGGGTCTTCCACGGATAGGAGACCGAAGTTCATAATAGATATTGTGCCGGGGAGCGGCACCGGTTTCCGTGGGCACCGTATCGTATATGCGCCAGTGGAGATGAAGGAGTTGATGGTACAGTTGCAAGAATTGTTGGACAGGAAGTACATTTAATCAAGCATTTCTCTGTGGGGAGCACCAGTATTATTTGTCAAGAAGAAGGACGGATCGTTAAGACTTTGTATCGACTACGGAGAGTTGAACAAGTTAACGATAAAGAATAAGTATCTATTGCCCAGGATCGATGATCTTTTTAATCAGTTGAAGGGGGTAAAATATTTTTCCAAAATAGATTTAAGGATGGGGTATCATCAGCTGAAGGTTAGGAATGAAGATGTGCCAAAGACAGCATTCGGGACTCGTTATGGTCATTACGAGTTTCTGGTAATGTCATTTGGGTTGACTAATGCACCTGCTGCATTTATAGACATGATGAACAGAGTGTTCAAGAAATATTTGGACAAGTTCGTCGTGGTGTTTATCGATGATATTCTAGTCTATTCTAAGATGCCAGAAGATCATGTTGAACACCTAAGAATAGTGTTGAATACACTAAGAAATGAGAAGTTATATGCAAGTTCACTAAGTGTGAATTTGGTTAGAGAGGGTACAGTTTTTAGGTCATGTTATTGACCACGAGGGGATTTCAGTAGATCCAGCAAAGGTGGAAGCCGTGATGAATTAGGAACAACCGAAAACGCCGACCGAGTTACGGAGTTTCTTAGGGTTAGCGGGTTACTATCGGAGGTTCATTCAGGACTTTTCAAAGATAGCTACTCCGCTGACTAACTTGACAAGGAAGACGATGAAGTATGTATGGACTGAGAAATGCGAAGATAGTTTTCAGGAACTAAAGAAAAGATTGAGTGAAGCGCCTGTTTTGTCATTGCCCGATGACACAGGAAATTTTATAGTTTATAGCGATGCTTCGCATAAAGGACTGGGTTGCGTGCTCATGCAGAATGGCAAGGTCATTGCATATGCATCTAAGCAGTTGAAGGATTATGAGAAAGTTTACCCTACTCATGATCTGGAACTGGCCGCGGTGGTGTTTGCCCTAAAGATATGGCAACATTATCTTTATGG
Source organism: Panax quinquefolius (assembly GCA_020205615.1). NCBI lineage: Eukaryota > Viridiplantae > Streptophyta > Magnoliopsida > Apiales > Araliaceae > Panax > Panax quinquefolius. Next base: position 23,016,737 of record CM035170.1, on the reverse strand, counting down.
GGAAAAGTGTGAGATATAGACGGACCACAAGAGTCTAAAATATATCTTCATATATAAAGAGTTGAATATGAGATAGAGGAGGTGGCTGGAGTTGATAAAGGATTACGACTGTGAAATCCTATATCACCTGGAAAGCACGTGTTATAAATTGTAGTAAACGCTAAAGGCAAGTACTCTAACCCTTGTTCCAGTTCGATTTGGGCAAGTCTTTGTGATTCATGTATTCTTCGCATGAGTTAGTATCTAAGGAATGTCAAAGCCAATCCTTTTGGCTAGACGTATGCTATGTTATTCTATCAAGTGTTGATAAGGATTTACCAAACTAATATTGTTGTGGTTTTCAAAAGTAGATTTAGTATGCTAAAATGTTTTGTCGTCAAACGACAAGCACGTGAGGTTGCCACAACTTAAACGTATACACGTTTAATGAATGTAGTGTTGATCAACATAGAGTACTATAGGCGGATCACCTAGACGTGCTCGTAAGCTATACCGGACTTACGGACTTAGTGTTAGGATGTCCTTTTCAAAGTACTTATGAAATGCTTACGGTTTTGAACCTGAATTGATGTTTTACTGAATATTGTTGTTGTAAAATGTTTTGAATGAAAAGAAGTGCTATTTTGAATTATCAATAGTACTTCGTAACTATTGTTTAGTTATTGAAGATATACGATTCCTATGTTTCAAGCATGCTATTTTACTAGAATTGTTGTACTTACTGAGCTAGTTAGGCTCATTCTTGCTTGAACCATATAAATGCAGCTGAGACAAAATGGACCAATGGATCTGGCAAGGATAAAGGGAAGGCAAATGCGAACCCGTAGATTGCTTATGTAATAGTATAGGTTTTTATTAAATAATATTGATATTATGACAAATACACTGTATTGGTTGTAAAGAACCTGGGGAATGTAAATATTCTTTTGATATATATATAAGACATATCCGTTCTTTTGAGGCATTTCAATTGAATGTTTATGTGAACTGTAGCACCGTGTAACACCATCTGTCGGGTTGGAAGATACTCGGATTTGGGGGCGCTACATGACCCCCAATATTAAATTTCACATCCTTTCGATATATGAAGATTCACATAACTCTTTTGTCGATCTTGTGCCTTTTGTATACTTTGTCGGATCATTTGGATATTCTTTGTAGTCATTCGTACCAACTCTAGTCCCAAGAACATTGTTTCTCCCACCTCATCCCAACATACTGGAGATCAACACTTTCGTCCATATAATGCTTCAAATGGAGCCACATCTGTGACAAACGAGATTTTGTAATTTAATTTTAATATTTATTGAATTAAATAAATATTTTCGATGATTTAATTATTAGATTAAATAATTAATTGATGAAGTTGTGATAGATTAATTTAATTAAATATTTTATAATTATTAATTTAATGTGGAGAATTTTATTATTCAAAGTATGTAATTATGTGAGTTTATTGAACTAAAAGAAATATTTAATAAGCCTAATATTATTTTATTTAAATTAATAATTAATGAGAAAATTAATTATATAACTATGTGAATGAATGATAAATTATTATATTTTGTTTAAATTAAATATTGGATTTATTTTATAAAGGTGTGTGACATTATTCAACTATAGTATAAGTAATTTATCAAAATAAATGGGTTTGAGTTTTAATAATGATCAAACAAAGCCTTAAGGGAGGTTGAGAGCAGTTAACCCATGATGGGTTAACTGACCTCCACAACTGCGCTCAGTTATTTTTATAAGTTTAGTACGTCATCTTCTTCTTTCGTTTGGCTAAGTCTGGAAAAGGAAAATTAGAGAGAATTAAGAAATTTTGAGGGAAATTGTAAGTGTGTGATCAAACATGTATCTGAGAAAGGATCATCCCTACTAATCTATACTCTGGGTAATTCATTTAACCATATTCTATTCTACGTCATTTAAAGTTTTCATGAAAATGGCTTTAAGTTTGTTAAAACCTATGTAATTGGAAAAGGGTAGTGATTATGTGTTATATATGTGGTAAGATGTTATTATAACATGTTTTACTGTATATTGTATATTTTCATATCATCAGTTTCGTAAAAATTATGTAAATATGGTTTCTTCAAAATCTGAGAGAATAAAAATATGGCCATATGGCCTTACGTACCAAATTTGATCGTCGATCATATATTTATATCATAAATTTATACTGGTACATGATTATGTATATTAAAACGAAGAGATCAAACTTCAAATGAACAAATTCGGTATTATAATGAACCCGTAATGTTGATTTTCATGTTTTGTGTTCAAAACTTTCAAGAACAGTAAATTATATGTTTTGATTCTACAAATTATGTGTTATAACATGTTAAAACTCATGCTAGAAGGGTTAAGTAATAGTTATATGTGTATGACAATGTTTGGGTATGTCTAAATTCGTGTAGAAATAATTTAATTAGAGGTTTTGGCCATGTTCTGCAATTTTTCGTGAATTGCAGAACTGGTACTGGTTCATCACGCCGCGACGCCAGTACCATGCCTTAAGTCATGCGCCGCAACACCAAAAGCTAAGCTGCAGTACCATAGCACAATAGCACTTGTTATGAAATCTAAGCCTATAAGTGGCGTCATGACGTGTGACGCCCCCAAAATAGGTATACATCACCCATCTTGAGTCGCCAAATACATGGTACAAAATTCAAATACAACTTAATTATACAACAGTCGTGTAAAATACAACTAAACATATGCTGTGACTTTTAATACAAATATTGTCATCTAGACAATATACAAACTCAATGGGGTCCTCATTATATTTATTATCACACTATTTCACGAATAGTGAGGACTACTAATGCACCATCTAGGACCATCACTCTTCCCAGACTAGTCCTCGCCACGCGTTCTCATTTCTGAAAAAAGAACAATGAAAGCAAAAGGGTGAGCTCAACTAGCCCAAGAAGAAATATTATGACTAAGATAATGCGAATAATTTATCGTTAGCCTTGACAGTGTTAAAGCGATAAAATATAATAATCATCAAGTTTAACTACGATTGGAACAAGCAATCCATTAGAAGAGTCAAGTAGTAGAATAAAATCTACTATCTTCTATGATTTAAAAGGTTTTCATTACTTTTATCGTTGAGACTCAAGCTAATAAATAATCCACATCATCAAATCATCCATACACTATAGGCCATGGATATTCTTTAAAGTATCACGACCACGAATTATTCATGCACTACGGTCAAAGATAATCGTGTTTTCATCAACCAGATCGTGATCATGCCATAAAATAATTCATCTTTGCACCTTGGTCAAGAGAATCCATAGCCATAATCATACCAAAAAGCGTCCATCAATGCACTACTACAGGCGATGAGGATTTTTTTCACATCATTTGTATCATTACGGTTATGATTATACCAGAATATTCCACAGTCATAATCATACCAAGTCCATCTATGCACTACTGGGCCAAAGATGACTTTCAACAAAATATAAACATGAGGATGATGACAATGATATAATAATTCAATAAAACAAGTTCAAGAATTAATTTATCCGAGAACCAATAACGTCCAAATTGTCGACATAATCTTTGCTTTGTGGAGTAAAAATTCAAGAATGCTAAGAAGAATATTTTCATGAAAGATCTTTGGATGAAGCGCAAAATATCAAGGATATTCTACTAATTTCATGGAGTATAGAAGTCAAAACTTTAACTAATCGAGTATAATAAAGAATGGAATAACAAAAGAAATCACCATGCATTCGATGAAGCCTTGCACGACGAGTTATTCCAATGAAATAATAAATAACGGAACCAAGTAAATGCGTAAACCGCACGCATGAGATGTTCCAACAGAATAATAAAGAATGAACGGAACCGAATATGCATAAACGCATGCATGGATATATTCCAACACAATAATAAATAATGGAACGAATCAATGTAATAAACCTTGCGAAGCGAGGATGTTCCAACAGAATAATAAAGAATGGAATAACAGAAGAATTTCACCATGTATGTGGTACTTCGCATAGACAGGTTATTCCAACATAATAATAAAGAATAAAATAACAGAAGAATTTCACCAAGTATAGGGTAGACCGCGTATACAGGTTATTCCAATAGAATAATAAAGAATGGAATAACGGAAGTTTTCTTCATGAATATGAAAGAAATAATGCCCCTTACGAGTACAACAAATAATATCCCTTACCTTATAAAGAAGAGTACTCAAGACGGGTAGAGGCGAGATATATGAAGAAAACTTGCACTCGCTTCAAGCTTTCTTAAACTCTAAAGAAATACGCTCAAGATTATAGAAGAAGAATTCTCCCTCTAGAGTTTCAGTGAATTCGTAATAAATAATGAAGGAATGAGCTTCTATTTATAGGAGAATGGACTTAATAGTAACTAATTCATGAACGGTCCAGATTGATTTACTTTTTAAATGAATTTATCCATATTGATTTACCATACGAGAACACTATAATAATAATAAATATATATAATAAAAATATAATATATTCTAATTATTGTCTAATAAAACAAATAAATTTATAAAAGTATTACATTTTATATAAAAAGATTTTACTATGCAAAACACTATGCATAATAGAATATAATATATTCTAACTATTGTCTAATAAAACAAATAACTTTATAAAAGTATTACATTTTTATATAAAAAGCTTTTCTATTTTATTACATTAATAATACTAATAAAACAAAATTTATATATATATATATATATATATATATATATATATATATAAACTTCTATGACTTCAAAAAGACACCTCAATATATTTAACAACATTTATTATCATTATTATAATTCACAATATTAATCGACTGAGTCGTTTCCCGAGGAAAGAGGGGCTTTCGAATAAAGATTTCTCCCTATTAGGCGCAATTAGGTGACCAAACCTCTCCTTGATGAGAACTTCTGACATCATTAATATTGCAAATAATAATATTAATAACTTTGTCATCTCAATTATTGATTTAATAATATATAAAATATTGAAAATAATTGAATCAAATAATGTGAGATACTCTGCAACAATTACTGTAGCAATAAATGAACAAAACTGAGTGACTTCTCACGTAAGCATCAATAATCAATACCATGTGCTACTATGCAACCACGCGTATTACTATACTTTTACTACCGAATAGTTCAACAGTTTTAACGGTAAAACTTCCGCCGTTATTTTCATTAAAATATTTTTGTCATTTTCTCAATCCGATAATAATTCCGTTATGGGGTCCACCAATGATTGTGCTTCAGTCGCATTTGATATTCCCAGATAAAAAGAATATTCCCCGACCAATCGAATATTATACAACAACTTGCATACTTTTCAAAATATATAAATATTACCCACAACTATAAAACTATCTCAAATCCACACCATAATATTAAAAAAAAATATTTCGAGAAAATTAAATCTTTATTCATAAAATTTGGGGTCTCACATAGCGCCACTCTATAGAATGTCCAGAAATGAAAATTTTAAATTATTCAAGTCTAAGAATGTGATAGTAACCTAATCTAATGAACATAAAAATATGTTAGAAGTATAACGAGACGTTAAAATAAATTATTAACATGTCAATAACACAATTACATGTGGATTGAATGATTAAACATATAGTTAACTTATTGTTAGTGAAGTGTAAAATTATGTGACAATAAGTGTGGTAATTTGACTAAGTATAGTCATAATCCGAGTTAGACGAAAAGAATGAACTAGTAATGACTAGTTATGTTATAATTGACTGGTATTGTGAACATGAATTGTATGTAGGATTAAATCGAGGAACAAGTATAATTAACGTGTAATCTACACACGAGGTAATTTCTTAACCCTACTTGTATCACTATTCAAGTTTATAATTTACGTCGAGTAAATTCTCATTATTATTAATCAAGTTCAATTTGTTATATTAAAGATTATTTATCTTTCCAAAGCATGATTTTCGTTATACAATACTTGCTCTATTGTATACCTATTGAAATTGTTATTCGATTTAACTATCATTTATTGTTGAACCTTGTTAGACTAGTGAATCCCTTACTGATTCGACTAGTCCATAGTTGATGAACATTCTAAATTTTAGAACCCTTATTGATTTATCCAAACCAAACTTTCTTTTGTTCGGACTCTAATGTCAAACTGAGATGAACAACACTATATAGGGATTTCTTATGCGTTAGCGTTAAGATATTGTGCACATTATGGTAGTAAGGACTGATCCCCCTAAGTATAAGTAGTAGAGTCCATAGTCTTATGACTGTTAAAGGTTTCAAGTATAACCTTTGATAACCTAGGACATAGTTCAAGGTCTTATGACCCTCAGAAATCTTTTGATTCTTGTTATTCATTCTTGATTCAAAAGTTGAGTTTTATTCCAGAAGTCTTTGATTCACTCGCATGTTATTATATTGTTATTTCATTTTTATACTTGTGGGCAATTGTGAGACCCCAGATTTTATGAATAAAGATTTAATTTTCTCGAAATATTTTTTTTTATATTATGGTGTTGATTTGATGTAATGTTATAGTTGTGGGTAATATTTATAAATTTTGTAAAGTAAGCAAGTGGTTATATAAAATTCAATTGGTCGGGGAATATCCGTACGACGGTACAATCATTGGTGGACCCCGCAAAGGAATTATTGTCAGATTGAGAAAACGACAAAAATACTTTATAAAAATAACGGCGGAAGTTTTACTGTTAATCTGTTGAAATACCCTGTTAAAAAAAACAAGAATACTGCGTGGTTGCATAGTAGCACACATACGTATTAATTATTGATGCTTACGTAATAAGTCACTTAGTTTTGTTGGTATTATTAATATAATAATACGTAAAAAATCTTTTTATATAAAACATAATACTTTTATAAAGTTATTCTATAAATAGAATATATTATATTCTATTATGCATAGTGTTCGTAGTAGTTTTTGTAGTAGTAAAATCTTTTTATATAAAAATAAATACTTTTATAAAGTTATCTATTTTATTAGACAATAATTAGAATATATTATATTTTATTATGCATAGTGTTTGCATAGTGCTCGCATAAGTTTTCAGATAGTAAAATCTTTTATAAAGTTATTCATTTTATTAGATTATAAATAGAATATATTATATTTTATTTAAAAGATTTTGCTTTTAAATATGGACCGTCGGATTAAAGTAAATCAATCTGGACCGCTCATGAGTTAGTTACTATGCACCATTTTTCTATAAATAGAAGCTCATTCCTTCATTATTTTCTTACTTAATTCAATCGTGAAACTCTAGAGAGATAAACTATAGAGGAAAGAAGAAAGTATTCTCTACTTCACTACTTATATATCCCGTACTCTTCTTCTTAAGGTAGGGAATATTATTTGTTGTACTCGTAAGGGGTGTTATTCTTTTGTATTCATGAAGAGAACTTATGTTATTCGATTCTTTATTATTCTATTGGGATAACTCAGATACGCCTGCTACCCTATACTTGGTGACATTCTTCTATTATTCCATCTTTTACTATTCTCGCTGAATATCCTGTTCTGCATGCGTTTTACGCCTAAATTCCCATTCCGCCTTTTATTATTCTTCATTGGAATATCCTCGTCATATGTTTTACGCCGACCGGTTCCGCCTTTATTATTATTCTCATTGAAATATCCTGCTCTCAAGGCATTTTACGGACGGACCGATTCCGCTCTTATTAGTATTACATTGGAATAACCTGCCTATAATGGGTACCGCATGCATGGTGATTTCGTTGTTATTCCATTCTTTATTATTCATTGAACATCCCGCTCGGCATGTAATTTTGCCCGACTTCGGTTCCGTTATTTAGTATTCTATTGAATAACCTTGTCTATGTGAAGTACCGCATGCATGGTGATTTCTTTTGTTATTCCATTCTTTATTATACTCAAATGGTTAAAGTTTTGACTTCTATACTCCATGAAATTAGTGGAATATCCTTGATAATTCAAGCGCTTCATCCAAAGATGTTTTCATGGAAATATTCTTCCGAGCATTATTGAATTTTACTCTACAAAGCAAAGATCATGTTGACAATTTGGACGTTATTAGTTCTTGGACAAATTAATTCTTGAACTTGTTTTATCAATTCTTATATCATTGTCATCATCCTCATATTTATATTTTTTTGAAAGTCATCCGTGCCTCTGAGTGCATAGATGGACTTGGTATGATTACGACCAGGGATTATTCGGTGTAATCATGACCGTAATGTTACAAATGATGTGGTAAAAGTCCTCATTGGCCCGTAGTGCATCGATGGACAGCTGTTGGCATGATCATGACCATTAATGAATACACAAATATTCTTGGCCCGTAGTGTATGGATAATTGTGGTCGTGATACTAAAGAATATCATTGGCCGTAGTAGTGCGGGGTGATTCATGATGATGTGGATTATTTATTAAGCTGAGTCCCAACGATAAAAGTAATGAAAAACCTTTTAAATCATAAAAGATAGAAGATTTTATTCTCTACTGACTATTTTAATGGATTGCTTATTCACCAAGCAGCTTAAACTTGATGTTTGTTATATTGTATCGCTTTAACATCATTTTAAGGCTAATGATAATTTATTCCGCATTATCTTAGTCATGATATTTTTTACTTCTTGCTAGTTGAGCTCACCCTTTCTTTCACCGTTTCTTCTGAAAAATGAGAACGTAGTGGGACTAGTCGGGAAAAAGAGTGATAGTCCTAGATGGTGCATTAGTAGTCCTCACTATTCTGTGAAATAGTGTGATAATAATTGTAATGAGGACTCCTTTTGAGTTTGTATACTCTCTAGTAGACAATATTTGTATTCAAACTCATAATTTATGTTTTATCGTATTGTACACGACAGTTGTATTAATAAGTTGTATTTGAATTCTGTACCATGTATCTGGCGACTCAAGATGGGTGATGTATACCTAATTTTGGGGGCGTCACAACAATCATGCTAACTCTTGCATAATAATAACATTGTAGTTAAGAACGAAAGGTCTGACGAGCCTTCTACTAGCAAAGGCAAGGGCAAGATTACAAGTAATGAAGACTTGTTGTTTTATGTGATTATGTAATTGTGTTTAGACTTAAATTATTGTTGTGTAAGACGATTAAGGTTAAATGACCGAGATTTATGAATTTTTACGTGAGAAAAAAATTTTAAAATCATAATTGATTGATATAAGGTTCACTATTAGAACCTAGATAGAAAATAAGTGTATGAAATTGGTAGTTCTGTAATGAAATTTTAAGGATTTCAAAATTCTGTGAAGGATTTTAATAATTTATGAGTATATAAATTATTTGATGATTTATGAAGGACGTGTATGTAGAAGTAATATGGTAAATATATTAAATTTTATTAGCTATAAGTAAATAAATTTATATAAACAATTTATAATTTGAGAAAATAAAACTATTAATTATTTTCTATATGTGACGTGTGCGTGTTTGGTGTAATTGGTAATTTTGAGTCGAAGTGAATATTATATATATATATATATATATATATATATATATATATATATATATATATATGTTTATTACGTGGGGAAAATAAAATTGTTGGGATCAATTTGCATAATGAAGCAAAACAGAGGCGGGTTAAGCATATAATATTTATAGATACTTTACCCAAGAGTATTAGAATAAATTCTTATACGAAATTAATTTAATAAAGAAAATGTATTATATTTATCTTAATATTTTAACTAAGTAAATAAATTCTCCATTGAATTTATGTTAATGAGGTAAGGTTATTATATTATAATATATTGGGTATGTAAATAATTGTATTTGCATATATGTGTAATATATTTATTTTTGTAATTATAAAATAAATATGTAATTTAAGTAAGTTATGTTATGTTTCATATAAATTATATATTAAAGATGGGATATTTAAATTATATGATTTCATGGGGGTAAAATAGTTTAAGGAGATTTATGTATTAACTTATTTGATTAAGTAATTAAGTTACTAAGGTTGAGTAATTAAATTAATTAACAAAAGTATTAATAGAATAGTTGAATTAATTATTTAATTATTAAGTCAAATGTAGCAAGTAAATTATCAAATACTAAAAGATAAGACTAAATCTTGTGAGTCATCAAAGGAAGAGATTTGGTGGAGATTGTAATTAAGCACATGGTTAATTCATTTGGCAATATTTGTTCCAACAACTCTAGCCATGTGTCACCATTTTATTTTGCCAACATTCTTAACCAAGTGTGCAAGTAAAGTGATAAGAATTGGAAAGATATGAAAGAGATATGGAAAGATATGAGAAAGATATGGAATGATATGAAAAAGATATTGAAAGATATTAGAGAGATATGTAAAGATATGAAAGAGATATGGAAGGGATTTTGGGAGATTTTATATATACATACATATGTTATATATATGCATTTCTCCTACTATAAATATTCCTCATCTATTTTGCAAATAAATTTTTCCATCTCACTTCTTATGTTAGATAACAAAAAGAACCAAATAGAGAGAGAGGGAGGTTGCCAAAGAAAGAGAAAGAACGAAAAATATAGAAAGAGTATTAGAGTGAGAGAGGACCGTGGGGTTATGGGAGGAAGAAGGGAAGAAGCCCAAGCTCATGCCACCCCACTTCATCTCATGGAAGAAGAAAGAAAATCAAGAAGGAAGAAAGGTATAAAAAAATCAAACTCTAAATATTTAGTTTATGTATTTTATTTGATTTTGATTTTGTTTTTGATGAAATATCAAGCTATGTTTCTTGAACTCTAAAACCATAGATCTACATGTTTTATGGTGTTTTATCTATGGATCTATCTATTTTAGGTGTTAAAAGCTTTAATCAAAGAAAGAAAAGAAAAGAAAAACTAGAAAATTGATGCCCTAAAAAGGGAAATTTCGGGGTTAGTTAGATATTCCAGAAAATTCTGGACTTTTGGTATGTTATAGTACACTCAATAAGCTTTCCATAGACTCCGGAACAGACTAAATCCGACAACGGAGGAGAGAGTTATGACATTTCAAAGTAATAGTGTCAAAACTGTCCAACAAGTGCGGTGCAGTCCACTTGAACGGAATTTCTGGGCTGATATGTTCGGAATCTAGAAATACATCAATAGGGAAGAGTTGTAGTCCCGGAAGTTAGCTTCTCCTGGGCTCAAGAATCGCCTAAAAACGTTTTAAAACGAAAGAGTTATGACTGTTTTAGCGAAAGAGGGTAAATTTGGGAAAAAGATGAAAATTGTTGCGAGTGGACATTTTTTGGGGCCTGTTTTAGGCTGTATAAGAAGTCCAAAATTACTGGATGATATTTTTTAAAAATACTTTGGTATGCCGTGTATAACATATCCAAAAATCAGATTAATCGGAGTTACGAGTAATGCGTGAGAAATTCGCGAAGTAGCTAGTTCGACAAACGAGCAACAAAGCAAATGGTGGCAGCAAAAGGCAGCTGACGTCTTGTGCATACTAAGCATCTGCAAATATGCATTCTTTGGACAAATTGCTGACATGCTTTTTGCTCGATATTTTGATTGATTTCCGTAATTGGTTTTCGAGGTTAGAAATTTTTCTAAAAGAATAAGACATAAGATCTATAACATGCCCAAAAATTTACTGTTATAGGATTTGTGGTTTGAAAATTAAAAGTAAGCGAACATGCATGTCAAAACTAAAATTTGAGCGAACGCCGAGCGTCAGCGCATCGAGCGACTTTGACGTTCGACGTTCCGAATCGCGTTCCGACAAAATAAAAAGTATTAATAAATCTAATAAAGTCCTACGGGGTGAGATTTGACTATAAATAATATTTTACGCCGAGAAACTTCTTTTCAGGTATAAATAAATCAATAAAAATATTTAATAAATATAAATTACATACTTAAGTGAAATAAAATCTATAGTTGCTTATGAAATTATTTTGTGGTGCAACGAAGAACGTGAAACCTTTGAAAAATTGTATTAATCATAAAAATGATATTTTGAGGTTTTCGGGGCTCAAAAAGAGGTTTTTTAATCAATTAATATTAATTAAGATTAATTAATATATATATTTAATATATATATATAAAAAAATGATGAAAATAATTATAAAACTTTGAAATCAAGCGAATGTGCTAAAGTAATAAAATATGTATATATATAAAACAGTGCATGTTGACTCATGAATGGACAAAAATATATAAAGGATATTTAAATTAAAGAAATATTATAGTAAATTGAGTTTAATAGTATAAAAAGCTATGTGTTACACTGTTTTAACTCAAAATTAAGTAGTAAAATAAAAAGATATTTATAAATGGAATAATATAAATAGTTTAAGCTTCATGATGTAAAATATTTACATCTTAAAATTTATGAGATCTTTATTATTTATATTAATAAGTGATTTGAATATTATTAAGAATGATTAAAATATTATTAAATAATTAATAATATTAGATAATGAAATAAATACTATTAAATTATTTGAAAATTTTTACGAGATATTGAAAATGTGTTTTGACTAATAAATAAATTATCTAAGATAATTTTTAAGTGTTTAAGGTGAGTTTAATTAAACTTAAACTCGAAATATTGTCCATTGTAATCAGTCGGGATGTTATAATTTTGTCTGGGATTCAACTCGAACTTAAATAATTTGACTTGATGTTAAGTTTTATGTGTGTGTATATATGATAGGGTTATGTGTTATGTGTTTAGGTTATTTATATATATATATATATATAATATTATATTGTGATGATATTATTCTAACTTACAAACGATATTATTTATATATTAGGTATTCGATAAGACAAAGCCTATTATAATGTGTAGCGATAATCAACGAAACATGCAAGTTTTTCTTAACTCTACTAAGAGTTGTTTCATTCGGATATGCTTATGGTTAATCATTGCTGATTGCCGTGTAGAATTGTACTCTGTATGAAAGGTTGATCACCTTCATTACCATTCGGTTCAGATATATTTGTTCATGTTCAATACTTGTTCAGTCAAAAGTTTGTTCCTGCTAATTCACAATTATATTGTTGAATTATAGCCAGCTTATTATTCAGACTCTTTCAATCATGATATATTGTTAAATTATTGAACTTAAACTTGCTGGGCAATCTTATGCTCACCCTTGCTATATCATGATAAAACATTGCAGATTAAGACGAATACGTCGGATACAAGGAAAGGTCAAAGACAGTTTCAGCTTTTAAGTATAATGTGTGCAATTAAATTTGTATAAGTATTGTATATTAATGTTATTGTAAGTTAAATAAGTTATCAATTGTGTATTAAGTTAAGGTTACTCGACCGTGGGGAATGGTGTGTAAAGTTTATTGTATAAACAATTTATGCTTATATCTTCCGCAAATAAAAATAGTTATAGAATGATTGTACCAGATCCGTGGTGAATTGGGACCCGGATTTGGGACCCTCACAGTTGGTATCAAAGCTGTTGGTTATGAACCTTAGGTAGGAATACCTGGGACTAATAGCCGTAGTGATTAGGATAAGATCTAACTCACATAGAGTTAGTTGGTCGGTATGATTCAAAGATGAATCTCGGCGAGTTGTAAAGATATAGAGTTCCCTAACTCTGATAATATAGTTGAACAGTAATGGTGAATAGATAGAGTCTAAAAGACTAAAAGAACAGTGATAGGAGATCGTAAAACAAAACGATCATAGTATAGAAATAAATCGTAATATATACGATGATATCACCCTGCGATCTGATAAGGTTATAGTATAGAGAAGGATCAAGCGAATGATTGAAAAGTTTACAGCAAGATTGCTGCGTGTCAGTTGTACTATGAATTGGTACAGATTCAGGAAAGGATTATGAATACGAGTTGAATGAAATTCGTATTGAGAAGGGAGTTAAGATTAGGTGGGGATTTCAATTGAGGACTCGTGTCAGCAGATGTTGTATGATTCCTTGTGTTGGCGGGGAATTGTACTTGGTGTAAAAACTACTTAGTTCTGGCAATGATAATCATTGAAATGTTTATGTAGCGCTATTTGCTATATGCATGTTAAGAGGTGATTCCTTTCTAATGTGTATAACAGATAGATAGGTTATAGGTAGAGAATATAAGGTTAAGTACGAGTTTTTAAAACTCATACTTATGTGACATTCTTGATTCATAGTTATATGAAATGTTTATGAACCTCTCAGCGAATGGACGCCAAAGGTCTGACTAGGACAAGTTCTTGAACTCATATGATTGTTGCAAGTAAATGAACTCATAAGTGTGGTTTGACGAACTGGGTAGAACTATGTGCAAACAGAGTATTGAGGATTATAGGAGCAGTTAGATTGTTAAGCAAATGATTATTAGTGGAGACATAAGTTTTCTGAAACTCCTAGCTATGCTATACTTAGAAATTTTGACATCAAGCTAAATATGCACTATGTACGACCGATTTCCATTGATGCTGAGATGTACGACGAGTTATATGACTGTAATGTAGAGTTGTGTGACATGGTCCAGGATTCGATTGAGCAGGCGATTATTCAGCTGATTACCATCGAGCCGAAGGATAGGGAGATTGTGACTCTTTACACACGTCTAGGAAACGTGGAGTGGGATTTGGGTCACGAGAAGGGTCAAACAAGGGAGAAGTTAGAAGAAATAAAGAAGTTGACGAAGGAACTGAAAGAGAGTTTAGAAAGGTTGACCATAGCAGAGGAGGGCTAGGTAAGAGAATCACGTCGTGCTGATCTTGCAGATGAGGATTGTCGTGCGAAGTAGGCTAAGCTTGGGAAGTATACTCTACACTTCAAAATGCAATGGATGAGGCCCATGATCAAGTTATGAGGTACCCAATCCAGTTCGAAGGACTACTATCGTATATGCTAGATCGTCGAACGATGTCCCACATTATGGAAGAGGAACGTAGCAAGGCTATTTAGCGCCTTAACAGGCAGTGATAGGATTTGTTTAATTATGTGAAAAACTTATCTGGTATTTAGATGTAAATTTTGATGTGTTTATAAACAAAGGAATATTTTAATGTTTTAAATCCTGTAGATTCTTTATCTCAGGATAGTTGATGTAAATAAGCGTTGATCTTTATTATTTGATGTTAAAACTTTTGATTTGAATGATTATATCAAGTTGTTTGAGATAATGTGTTAAGTTTTTATGTTAAATTATTGAGTTAAGCCTTAACTATTTCGAGAATTTAATAAAGATCTAAACATATATTTTAACGAGAAATATGCCACGAGAAGAAGACAAAACCGTCAAAGCGATTCGAAGAATCGATGAATAACAACAACAATGCCAATGCTAACCCCGTTGAAGAATTGGTGAACTTACTAGTTGAGCGATGAATAATCAACCTCAAGCTCTCATGAATCTGACGTTCAAAGATTTCAAGGTGGTGGGACCGCGAGTTTTAAAGGCTCCATGAACCCGATCGAGGCTCAAAGCGTGGGTTATGGAGATGTAAAAAGGTTTTGATATCGCAAGAGTCGAGGAGGATCGAAAAACCACTTTTGCAACGTTTATCTTTGAAATCAAAGCCGCTTATTGGTGGCAAAGCTGCAAACAAGGTCCGGTGGAGGAGAAGGTGTGATTACCTAGGAGAGATTCAAAGATGTTTTTTGAGATGTATTTCCCACCAGCTCACGTAACCAAATGGAAGTTCAATTTACGGTGTTGAAATCGGGGAATATATACGTACTGATTCAATGAGTTAATTTAGGTTTGTCACATATCAAGTACACATAGATGAGAGAAAATCAAGAAGGTTTTGAGCAGATTAAATCCACGGTTGTATAATAAAGTGTCGTTGTTTCACAAAGACATTTCTTTGGAGTACTAGAGAAAGCGATACTACGCCTCGAAGGTGGAAGCGATCAATAACCAAATATAATCGAGATCGGAAGAGGAATAAGAGTGAAAGTGAAGGAAATAACAAGGCTAGGCTAAAGTAACACGGGAGGTGGTAATAATAATCGAAGTGAAGGTGTTACAACAACTCGTCAATTTGAAATAAACAAGGAGGTCAAAAGAAGAGGATCGAAGCGTGCCCGACCTGCTGGAAAGCTCATTTGGGAGTGTGTATGAAGGGTACATAAGTGTGCTATAATTGTGGTCAAGAAGGCCACATAGCGCCTAACTATCCTAATCCAAAGAAGGGTGTCTACTTCACTTGTCACTCAAAGGATCATCTTGTCGGGACCGATTCTAGAAGGGATCTAGAGGGGCAGGATCAGGAGGAAATAGAGGAAACAGTAGTGGAAGCGCTCTTACTATCACAGGACCAACCGCAACCAACCGACCGACCGCCAGGACATTCAATATATGCATGATGCGGATCTTTAGGTCGTTATATTGTGTCGAGGTATCGATTCTCGATCAATAAAGTTAACATAGATTCGGGTGCTACTTGTTCATTTATATCGATGACTTTGGGAGTTAGCGAATAGAGAAATAATCCATGTTAAGTATATACATAAGAAGCGTAGAGTGGATATTAAGGGTAATATCGTGAGCGTAGATCATATCCCTGATTCAACTTGGGAATTTGGCGTTATCTTGGGAATGGATCGGTTATTCAATTCGATTGATCCTTATGACTCGTCCGTCAAAGGTTGTGTTTTATGGTAGCAATTTGCTGAGACAATGCGAGTTATCGGCGATGATACTGCCATACCGTGAAGTTGTTAAAGATAAGGTTGAGGATATTTAGCTTACATAGTCGGCGGTCGTAAAGAAAATTAGAAAGAGGAGATACGGTGGTGAGGACTATGCAGCGTGTTTTAGGCAGTGCCGGGACTTCCACCGATAGAGAGTATTTTGTGATCGATTTGGCGCCACTTCAATAAAAGCAAGTCTTATCGTAATGGCATACGGATGAAAGAATTGATGGTACAACTGATCAGACAAGTTTCAACTGAAGCGTATCGCCGTAGATCGCCAAAGGTTGTTTGTGAAGAAGAAGATTCGAAGGACTACTATCGATATGCTTAGATCGTCGAATACTTTTCAAAGATAGACTTGAGGAGTGGTTATCATCGATGTCCCACATTATCGCATATGAGCTTGTTGTTTATAGTGATGCGTCGATAAAGGACTTAACGGGCTTAATGAATTTTTCCATTCGATCAATTATGCTTATTATGGAAAAGAACGAAGGTTAGAGGTGTTTGAAGGGAGAAATCATATGCCATGTTTTTGAAATGCAAATTTTGGATTGAAAGTCAATTTCTAGACAATTGAAGATGATTATGAGAAGGTTGGCCGTGATAAGCTCGGATCAGCACCATCTCCAAGTAATGGAAGTTTTCTTAGATTGGCGTGTATTAAGGAAGATTCACATACTTTTCCAAGGAGTTGGTTGTAGTGGTTTTTTGCTTTGAAAACACTGTTGTGGAGGCACTATTGTTTATCTATGGAGAGAAGTGTGAAATATATACAAACCACAAGAGTTGGTTGTCTCAAATATATTTTACAACCACAAGAGTAGGATTTGAATATGCGCCAAAAAAGGTGGTTGGAGTTAATTAAGGACTATGATTGTGAGATTTTATACCATCCGAGTAATGGCAAATGTGGTTGACGACGCCTTAAGTAGAAAGGGTTGGGAGAAATTGATGACATACCGCTCAAGAGGAGCTAATTTCAGAAATGGAGAAACTGGAGTTGGAAGTGAAGTATCATATGGAAACTGATGAGAAGCTATTTCAAATACAATCTGGTACAACCCTACTAAACAAAGTTAAGGAGGCTCAACTTCAAGACGAAGAATGTAAAAAGGTGAAAAAGAAGATATTCGAAGGAACTGAACCAAGATTCAAGATGGATAAGATAGGAATATTGAGATTTGAGAGCAGAATTTGGGTGCCGCCAGTACTAGAAATTAAGGAAGACATTTTAAGCAAGGCTCATAGTTCACGATATTCGATTCACCCCAGTAGTACCATGATGTACCAAGATCTTCGACAACTTTTCTGTTGGCCAAATCTGAAACGAGATGTTGCAGAGTGTGTTGCCAAATGTCTAACCTGTCAGAAAGTGAAAGCAGAACATCAGAGGCCGAGTGGGTTGATACAACCGTTGGAGATCCCAGAATGGAAATGGGAATATATTACGATGGACTTCGTGGTTGGCCTTCCGACAACTCAGAAAGGCTATGACGCAGTATGGGTTATTGTTGACCGATTGATGAAATCCGCACACTTTCTTCTGGTCAAAATCAGATTCAACTTAGATCAATTGGTAAGGTTATATATTAAAGAAATTTTTTTGAGGCACAGAGTTTCGGTGTCAATTGTTTCCGATAGGGATCCGCGCTTTACATCGAACTTCTAAAAATGTCTACAGGAATGCATGGGTACGCAATTGCGAATGAGTACTACATATCACCCTTAGACAGATGGGCAGAGTGAAAGAACAATTCAGACATTGGAAGATATGTTAAGAGCTTGTGTAATGGACTTTAAAGGAAATTGGGATGATCACCTACCACTCGTAGAGTTTGCTTACAACAACAGTTACCACGCTAGTATTGGCATGCCGCCTTATGAAGCGTTATAGGACAGAAAGTACAGAAATCTGCTATATTGGGATAATGTTAGCGAATGACAATTACTAGGCCCAGAATTAGTACAGCAGACAACAAAAATAGTCAAAGTAATCCGAACAAGACTGGTAGCAGCTCAAGATAGGCAGAAGAAATACGCCAATCCACACAGTAAAAATGTTGAGTTTGAGTCGAGTAGTTATGTGTTCTTGAAGGTCTATCCTTGGAAGGGAAAGATCAGGTTCAGAAAGAAAGAGAAATTAAGCCCACGATTCATTGGACCCTTTGAAGTACTGCGAAGAATCGGAGAAGTTGCGTATGAGGTAGCTTTACCTCCAGCACTCGAGAATGTCCACAACGTCTTCCATGTTTTTGTTTTACGACCCTATAAACCCGATTACAAGCACGTGATTGAATATGAACCCATCCATTTTGTGAAAGACTTATCCTATGAAGAAATTCATGTTCAGATTATTGACCGGAAAGAACAAGTTCTCAGAAATAAAGTAATACCTTCTGTTAAGGTAATTTAGAGAAACCACAACGCTGAAGAAGCAACGTGGGAACTCAAAGAGAATATGATAAAAAATTACACTCATTTAATTACTTAAATTATGTGTAAATGATTCTGGGGACATAATGTAAGACCCCAACTTTTTAATGAATAAAATCGTATTTCCTCTATTTATTATTGTGAATAATAAGGTGTTAATTTGATATAATGCTTTGGTTATGGGTGTAATGTGCAAATTTTTCAAAATACGTAAGTGGTTATAAAATATTCAATTTTGTCGGGGAATATTCGTTTGGTCGTGGAATATTCTTTCCGCTTGGGGAATATTCGCATTTACGCCAAGCAACCATTTGGGCCCCATAATGTAATAACCGCTTGGATGAAGAAAATGACAAAATTGAGTTTTTATAAATAACAGCGTAATCGTTACCATTAACACTGTTGGAATACCCGGTTGGCAAAGTAAAGTAATACGCGTTGTTGCACACTAGCACACGGTATTGCACAGTATTGTTGAATTATTGATTCTTACGTAAGAAGGCACTACTCAATAATTGTTACAGTAATTATCGCTCAATATTTTATTTTATTGATTCAATAATTGTCATATTGATATTTTATATTATTGTTGTTTCAATAATTGTCACTACACAGTATCTCCATTATCAGATCAATAATTCACATTATTTGAATAATATTATTAGATAAAATTATTAGCAATGTCTAGAAAGTTTTGTCAAGGAGAGGTTTGGTCACCTAATTGCGCGCCAGTAAGGAGAAATCCTTATCGGAAAGCCCCCTTTTTCCTGGGAACTGCCTGATTGTCATTATTTTGATTCTGTAATATTATTTGTGAATAATTAATTATTGATTTATATGATAAGGAAATATTTATTTGATGTGGATATAAATGATGGATTTATTTATGTGGTTATAAATGAAAGAGTTAATGTTGAGGTGTTTTATCAGTATTTTGTCGGATTGGAGGTATTAAAAGATCAAATCGGTGTTCTTACAGCTTTATTGTGTG
Source organism: Panax quinquefolius (assembly GCA_020205615.1). Taxonomy (NCBI): domain Eukaryota; kingdom Viridiplantae; phylum Streptophyta; class Magnoliopsida; order Apiales; family Araliaceae; genus Panax; species Panax quinquefolius. The sequence goes on along the minus strand of CM035170.1, from coordinate 22,996,637 downwards.
AGTTATAATATTTAATCCGACCGTTGGATCGTTGTGATTTTTTGATATGTTATACATATATAAGTTGAGTATATGTCCACAAATTTTGAACCGTTAAAAATGAACGTATAATTTGTTATGAATTTTAAGAGGTGACCGATCCTAAATTAGGATTATAAATGATTTTGTGGAAAATTCTAGAAATGGGTGGGCCCCACTTTTTGGTTGTTGGGGAAGATGGCTGATTTTTGGTGGGTAGAATAGTAGCGGTGTAAAGCCATCAAAGTTACTGATTCAAGTCTGTTTTGCCGTATAACATTTTCCTATAAATAGAGGGCTAAGTTAGAATTGAAAATCACATCAGAATTCATAAGTTTTCTCTACTTTTCTCTCTAGATTATCGAGTGTATTTTGTGAGTATTTAGATACTTGCTGAGTTGCTATTCATCAGTATAGGTTTCCTTCAGCGTCATATCTGATATCTAGTTAGAAGTACTGCTCTTTTGAGGTAAGGGATAGTAAGGGATTTTAAGGGTTGTTATATTTTTTCGGTTTAAGTAATTTTTCGACCTTCAAAATTCTCGGAAAATTTGAAATGATAATTTGATGAGTTTTCTAGATTGTGTCCAAAATGGCGATTTTTGGATGTATAGATTATGAGTTATGAATTTTATGAGAAAAAACTATTTTAAAAGTAAACCCTTATAACTCCTTGTGGTTAACTCCAAAATTGGTGAAATTTTATTGGGAATACATGTATATGATAGAAGTATACTCAGAATTTTAAGAATTTTTGGATAAAAGTATAATTTTGATAATTATCTAAATATTCGCTATTTTTTGCCATATGAAAAATATTAAATAATTTTTAAAAATTCGAGAAAAATATATGTTCAATATGGGACTATATTCTACTAAATCTCGTAAAAGAAAATTTGTTTGTCTTGATTTGGTATTTTTTATGAAAATGGACTAGTTATGAGTAAATGAATTAAATATGTTATGTGAAGTAAGAAAAATTGGAAAATAGGATTTTATAGCTTGAGAATCCTATATAGAGGTATATCTGCAGATTTTTATGAGGGTTTTGGTTATTGGTGATGAAATCTTATGAGTTTGGAATTTTAGGATGATTAAATGCATTATTTAGTAAAGTGTAAACAATTAAAATAAATTGTTTATAAGTTTAACATATGTTATTTCAATATCATTATACCGAAATATTGGTATGAATTTTATTGTGAAATTTCTACCTTTTTGTGTCGGGTTTACTATTCATGGGTTACTATTCACGAGTTACTATTCATGACAAAATTGGTTTCTTTTTCTAACCAAATTATAGTTGAGTTATGAATATTACTCTTGAGATTAAATCTATATGTTGTTTATATTATTTTTATTATCATATATAACATCTTTATAACTCTAATGATATTAATTTCTCTTTGACTTGAGTGTAAAGATGGGTAGATTATCGTATGATCATGACTATGGGTTCTCTTTTTGCCAAGAGTGCAAAAGTTGAATTGTTGATCGGTATGATCATGACCATTGAATTTATAATTGAATATCTTTAGCTTAAGTGCAAAGGTGAAATGATCAACATGGTTATAATTATTGTTTATATAAATTCTGAAATGATTATATATTTCTTTGAGATATTAATATATTTGGCCTGTAGTGCAAATATGAACTGTTGAGATAATGATATGTCAAGAGAAGACTCACCATTGGAAAGAATATGATAGTAATCTTCTCGTTTTTCTTTGGGGTCTATTGGGTCAGCCAAGGATAATTCTGTGGCCATATGATATCTATCATAACCTAGACGCATGGCCTCCCATGTACGATGGTTTCCTTGAGTACTTCCCAAAGATTTTAATTTTTAAAACAGTTTTTGACTATACCTTTATGTAAGATGTCATGGTGACGTGCTACCCAAGTTGGTGTCAAGAGTCACAGTTAATATATATTTGTATCAAAACTCACAACACATGAGTTGTTGTATTTTGAACGACAATTGTTGTAATAAAGTTGTAGTTGTTTTCTGTACCATGTATTTGGCGACTCAGAATGGGTTGGATGGAATGGACCTATTTTGGGGTTGTCACAGTTGGTATCAGAGCTTTGGGATATGGTCTCTGGCGGAGATCGGGGAATATAACTAGGAGGGGAGAGATGAGTAAATCATTCGTTAGTGTGTCCTACCTAAGCTTAATTGTTGGTTGGTCATAATATATGGATATTGATACGTTAATTTGCTTAATTAACCCTTGTTTTATGACAGTATTTGAGAATGGCAGCTGAGAATGCTAACAATGGAGTGAATGAGACTGTGGGGATACCTCTAATCACTAACCATGATAATGTGATGTCAGACGAAGAAGGAATTAGAGATATTCTTATGGTGAGTGAAGAATTGATAGTTGCACCCGAGATAGTCGTAGAGGTAACAGCTGAGAGTGAGGAAGAAGAGGTACCTGAGGAGAATTTATTAGAGGTATTATATGATCAAAATGTAGAATTGCAAAATCGTATTCATGAGTTAGAAGAGCAAGCTGAATAACGACAGGCGGTCGTGGAGCAAAAGGATGCAACAATTCAAGCTTGTGTTACCGGATATGTGATGCTTGAACAGAAGCATTCTTTGGCAGAGTATAAGATGATAAAGATGGAATCTGAGCTGAAAGAAGAAAAAATTGAACGAGTAAGAATGAGTGATGCATGGGTAAAAGCTACACGACGCATTGATATTGTGGAAAGAGATGTCCGATTTAAGAAGGCTAAAATAGATGATATGTATTTCTCTTTTTGGACAGCAATTGGGAGAACCCAACATCGAGTTTTGAATTACCCTGTACATAGCGGTCAACCTGAATTCGATATGGATCGAAGATTGAAGATTCAGATCATGAATCGAGAATACTGACGAGGCAAGCGATTGAGGGAGGAATATGCCCTATAGAAAAGTATATTCAAATGGTAGTGATGACGCCAAAATGTCGCCCCCGCACAAGTCAAAGCCGAAAGTAGTTAATTGAGATATTATGAATAAAATAAATATTCGATGAAAATTATTATTAAAATATTTATAAAATAAATTAAATATTTTAATTGAGATATTTAAATAAAATAAATATTCGATGAAAATTATTATTAAAATATTTATAAAATAAAGTAAATATTTTAATTGAGATATTTATGGAATAAAATAAATATTCGATGGAAATTATTATGAAATAATTTATTCGAGTGTAATAATAATAAGAGAATGAAAATATTCTAATTTAATTAAGTAATTAAATTAGAAGGGTAATGATTTGTTAAATAGAGTGGAGTTTATATTAAATAATTAAGTGAAAATGTAACTAATGAATGTCGTGAATACATACGGTATGTGTGTAGGATTTGTGGTGAACGGAAGTAGTAATCGTTTAGCTACGCACGAGGCAAGTTTCCTAACCCTACTTGTCATTATTGTTCAAGTTTATTATTTACCTCGAGTAAATTATCATTATTATTATTCAAGTTCAAATGTTATATTAAAGATTGATTATCTTTTCAAAGCATGATTCAGCTTATACAATAATTGTTCTATTGTATATACTTTGAGATTATTATTCAATTTGAATATCATTATTATTGAACCTTATTAGACTAGTAGCGAACCCTTATTGATTCAACTAGTCCATAGTTGATGAACGCTCTAAATTTCGTAACCCTTATTGAATTATCCAAACCAAACTTCCTTTGGTGCGGACTCAATGTCAAACCGAGATGAACAACCCCGCAAAGGGATTTACTTATGCGTTAGCGTTAAGATATTGTGCATGAGATGGTACTAAGGGTCGATCCCCAAGTACGAGTAGAAAGGTCCATAGTCTTACGATCAAGTTAAAGGTTTCAAGTATAACCCTTGATAACCTAGGACATAGTTCAAGGTCTTATGACCCTCGTAATTCTTTTTTGATTCTTGTTATTCATTCTTGATTCAAAAGTTGAGCTTTTATTCGAGATGTCTTTGATTTACTCGCATGTTATTATATACCGTTATTTCATTATTATACTTGTGGGCAATAGTGCTCACTCTTGCTTAATAATAACATTGCGCTTAAGAACGAAAGAACCGATGAACCTTCCACTAGTAAAGGCAAGGGCAAAGTTAAGCAAGTGATGAAGACTTGTTATTTTATTTGATGATGTATTTATGTTAAGACTTGATTTAATGATGTTGTTTAAGACTTATTTTTGTTTATGATTCCAAGATGTATGTTTAAGGTTAGTTTAACCTTGGGATTGTATTATTATTATTCGGATGTTGTAACCCTTAAGGGGAAGATTTTTATTTCTATCTATTGCATGGTTGCATTTATTATGGGTAGATAGATAGATGATATTTGTATAAAGGAACACCAAATCCCGTGGAATCAAGTACCCGGATTTGGGGGTGTCACAAGTTGGTATCAGAGTTGTAGGTTATGAACTTTAGGTGGGGGAACAACCTTAGGTAGTAGCCTTATAGAAAGAAGATAGTGATGGAAAACTCTTATCGAGTTATAAGAAATGAATTTATGTAATTCATTAAAGATAATAAAAGACCTTATGTGTTTATGTGTTAAAGTATGCGTTAGATGACACGACTTAGTAACTAAAACTTAAAATTTTGTTGTCGATGATGTCGAATGTTGGAGAAGCTAGTCAAGTCGGGGAGGAAGAACCCCGAGTACCTATAAGTACCGAGAGGAGGAACCCCGACCTATATGTCGTGCAGAGGAGAGCCCCGAGACATTCATGTCGTTAGGGAGAGTCATCTCTGAGGGAGTCATCTCCATTGATCACCGTTGTTGGTCGTGAGCATGAGCCCGAGACCGATCCCGAGGAGGATCCCGAGGAGGAATTTGTTGAGGAAGAGGAAGAGAAGAAGAGAGAGGAGTTACCACGGTGACCGCATCGATCGAGATGATGATGACACGTTATACGACCGTAACGTGGAGTTACGAGAGACGAGTCCAGGATTCGATTTGACCGAGCGAGCTATTATTCAAAGATATTACTCTAGAGAGAGAAGGAGAGGAGATTTCACTCTTCACTCTCGACCGGGAAATGTGAATGTGGGATTTGGTCCATGAGAAGGGTCAAACCAAGATAAGACCGAGAGAGAGAGAAAGTCAAGAAGGAACCAAGGAAACCTCCGAAAAGGCTCAACATAGCAGAGGAAGGTCGGGTAAGAGAATCACGTCGAGCCGATCGTGCGTAAGAGGATGATAGTCGCAAAAAGAAAGCGAAAGATTGGGGAGACGTACTCTACACTTAATAAGGCAATGAATGAGACCCAAGATCGAAGTTTTGAGGTACCCAATCCAGTTCAAGGACTACCATCAGTATATGATGGATCGCAGGACGATGTATCGTATCTTGGAAGAGGAGCGTAGCAAGGCTATTCAAAGACCTTGACTGACAAATGGATATGATTTGTTTAATTATGTGAAGAACTTAATTAGTTTTAGATGTAAATTCCGACGTGTTTATGAACGAAAGAATATTTGAATGTTTTAAATCTCGTGATTCTTTTTATTCCGTGATAGTTGATGTAAATAGCGCTTATGCTATCGCTTAATGTTAAAACTTTGATTTGAATGAAATATATCAAGTTGTTTGAGATGATGTGTTAAATGATATGTTAAATTGTTGAGTAATGCCTTAACTATTTAGAGAAATAAATAAAGTTCTAATAAAGCGCTTATTTAATGTAAAAAATGCCGCCAAGAGAAGACAACAACAACGCAACCCAACTTGTGAAGAGTCAACCAATAATAACAATAATGCCAACGCTAATCCCGCTCAAAGCTTTGGTTAACTTACTGACCGGAGCCATGAATAATCAACCTCAAGCTCCACCAAACACACACGCTTAAGATTTCAAGGCGGTGGGACCGCCAGAAGTTCAAAGGTTCCATGAACCCAATCGAGGCTCAAACGTGGGTTATGGAAATGGAGAAGGTTTTCGACGTTGCTAGGGGTTAGAGAAGACCGTAAGACCGCTTTTGCAACGCTTTATGTCAAGTCCGAGGCTAGCTATCGTGGCAAGCAAAAAAAGTGCGAGGAGGTGAAGGTGTAATTACGTGGAGAGAGATTTAAAGAGATGTTTTTTTTCAAGATGTATTTCCCAACTAGTTCACAGAAATCCGATGGAGGTTCAATTTCTAGAGTTGAAGCAGGAAATATGAGCGTACTCGACTACGCGCTAAATTCAACGAGTTGGCAAGGTTCGCCCCCTATCAAGTACACACCGACGAGAGAAAAGCCGAGAGATTTCGAACAAGGACTAAAGCCTCGGGTGTACAAAGAAGGTATCAATGTTTCAAATAAACACATTTGCTTGAGTATTGAAAAAGGCCATCCTCACCAAGGAGGAAGCGATGCGCGATGACCAAGTACAATCAAGATCAAAAGAAGAAGAAGAGAAAGGTGAAGGTGAAATAAATAACAAGGCCAAAGGGAAGTGGCACAGAGGGAGGTGGAAATTTCAATCAAGAAAAAAGGTGGAACGACAACATCATCATCGGGGAATCAACAAGGTAATCAAGAAAAAGAATCAAGCATGCCCGACTCAAGAAAGCCCCATCCGAAAGCCCATCTGGAGTTGTATATGAAAGGAAAAAGAGTGTGCTACAATTGTGGTCGAAGGCCACATAGCACCAAACCGCCCAAACCCAAAGAAGGGTGCTTGTTTTACTTGTGGTTCAAGGACCATCTGCAAGAGATTGTCCCAAGAAGGATCGGGAGGGTCGGATCGAGGAGGAAACCGGGAAATAATAAAGGAAATGCTTTGTTTTAACCATCACCGACCAACCGCAACAAAACCGACCGACCGCCCCCACTTTCAATATGACGGTGCAGTAGATGCAATCAATCCGTGATGTGGTGTCGTATCATTCCGATCAATAAAATTAATGCTTATGTTTTATTTGATTCGGGTGCTACTTGTTCCTTTATATCCGATGACTTTGCTAAGAATTTAGATTTGCCTAGGGATGAATTGGATAACCCCATGAACATAGAAATTGCGAATAGAGAGATAATCCCTATTAAGTACGTGTATAAGAACTGTAGAGTGGATATTAAGGGTAATATCATGAACGTAGATCTTATCCCTATTCGACTTGGGGAATTTGATGTTATTTTGGGAATGGACTGGTTATTCAATTACGGGGTCAGAATTGATTGCCAAAAGAAGCGTATAACCTTATGACTCCATCAAAGGTTGTGTTTTATGGTAGCAAGAAGTCGCCTGATGTTTAGTTGTCTGACGATGATGCGCAGCGTGAAGTTGTTAAGACAAGGTCAGTAGGATACTTAGCTTACATAGTCGATAATCGAAAAAGAGAATCCAAAGGTAGAAGAGATACCGATTGTGAGGGACTTCATCGACGATTTCCGCATTTATTTACCGTGACTTCCACCGATAGAGAGGTAGATTTCAGATCGATTTGGCGCCCGAACCGCTCCAATATCGAAGGCACCATACCGAATGGCACCAAGAGAGATGAAAGAATTAATGGTACAACTACAAGAATTGTTGGACAAGAAGTACATTCAACCGAAGCGTATCGCCGTGGGGGCGCGCCGGTGTTGTTTGTGAAAAAAGAAGAATGATGATCGATGCGACTCGCATCGACTACAGAGAACCGAATAAGGTCACGATTAAGAATAGATATCCATTACCGAGGATCGATGATCTGCTTGATCAATTGAAGGGAGCGAGATACTTTTCCAAGATAGACTTGAGAAGCGGTTATCATCAATCAAGGTGAGGCCGAGGATGTACCAAAGACAACGCTTCGTAACGCGATATATATGGTCACTACGAAATTTTAGTAATGTCGTTTGTCTTACGAATGCTCCCCAAAGATTTATGGGACTAATGAATGGTGTGTTCAAGCCGCTTTTTGGACAAATTCAGAGTGGTATTTATAGATGACATTTTGGTATATTCCAAAACCAAAGAAGAACACGAAGAGCATTTGAGATTAACGAGATTAACGTTGAAGTATTGAGAAGGGAGAAGTTGTATGCCAAGTTTTTTGAAATGCGAATTTTGGATCGAACGAGTAATTTCTTGGGCACGTGATCGATAAAAAATGGAATTTCGTAGATCCATCCAAAGTCGAAGCCGTGATTAATCGGGATCAGCCGAGAACGCCATCGAAGTAAGAAGTTTTCTTGATTAAGGCGGGATATTATAGAAGGTTCATACAAGACTTTTCCAAGATCGCAACTCAAGCTAACGAATTTAACTCAAAAAGTCGTGAAATTTGTTTGACGGATAAGTGTGAGGAAAGTTTTCAAGAATTGAAGAAGAGGTTGAGTACGAGTACCTGTGTTATCTCTTCCGGATGATACAGAAAAATTTTGTTGTTTATAGTGATGCATCGCATAAAGGACTTGGTTGTGTCTTATGCAAAACGGCAAAGTCATCATGTATGCATCACGACAATTGAAGGATTACGAGAAGGGATATCCACCCATGACTTGGAGTTAGTTGCAGCTTGTTTTTTTTTTGAAAAATTTGGAGGCACTATCTCTACGGGGAGAAGTGTGAAATATATATATGACCACAAGAGTCCTAAATATATTTTTTACACGTAAAGGATTTGAATATGCGCCAAAAAGAAGATGGTTGGAATTAATTAAGGATTACGATTGTGAGATTTTATACCATCCGGGAAAAAAATGTGGTTGCCGACGCCTTAAGTAGAAAGGGTCGTGAGAAATTGATGATGTTAATCGCTCAGAGGAGCTAATTTCGTAAAAATGGAGAAACTGGAGTTGGAAGTGAAGTATCCTATGGAGATTGATGAGAAGCTATTTTAGATGCAATCTGTACAACTCTACTAGATAAAGTTAAGGAGGCTCAACTTCGTGACGAAGAATGTAAAAAGGTGACAAAGAAGATATCCGAAGGAACCGAACCAAGATTTAAGATGGATAAGGAAGGAATACCGAGATTTGAGAGTAGAATTTGGGTACCGCCAAGACAAGAGATTAAGGAAGATATTTTGAGCGAGGCTCATAGTTCACGATATTCGATTCACCCCGGTAGTACCAAGATGTACCAAGATCTTCGACAACATTTCGGTGGCCAATTTAAACGCGATGTTGCGTAATGTGTTGCCAAGTGTCCACCGCCGAAAGTGAAAGCGAAACATCGTAGACCGAGTGGATTGCTACAACCGCTTAGAGATCCCGTAATGGAAATGGGAACATATTACAATGGACTTCGTGGTCGCCTTCCCGACGACTCGTAAAGGCTACGACGCAAAGATGGGGGTTATCGCCGATCGAATCGACGAAAATCGCACACTTTCCTTCCGATCAAAATCGATTCAACTTAGATCACCAGCAGGTTATACGTAAAAGAGATTGTTTTGAGGCACGGAGTTCCGGTGTCAATTGTTTCGATAGAGATCCGCGCTTTACATCAAATTTCGAAAACGCCTTCAGAATGCATGGGTACGCAATTGCGAATGAGTACAAACACTTACCACCCTCAAAATGTAATGGATGAGAGAGAGTGAGAACGATTCAAACATTAGAAGATATGCTAAGAGCCCGTGTGATGGACTTTAAAGGAAATTGGGATGATCACCTACCATTAGTAGAGTTCGGCTACAACAACAACAGCTACCACGCTAGTATTGGTATGCCACCTTACGAAGCGTTATATGGCGTAAAGTGCGTAACTCCGCTTTATCGGGATGAAGTTGGTGAAAGACAATTGCTAGGGCGAAATTGGTACAAAGACATTAAAATAGTCAAAGTGATCCGAGCACGACCGGTAGCGGCTCAAGATCGACAGAAGAAATACGCCGATCCACATCGTAAAAATATCGAGTTTGAATCGGTAGTTATGTTTTCTTGAAGGTCTCTCCTGGAAGGGAAGATCGAGTTCGAAAAGAAAGGAAAATTGAGCCCAAGATTCATCGGACCCTTTGAAGTATCGAAGAATCGAGAAGTCGCATTTGACGAGGTAGCCTTACCTCCAAAGACTCGAGAATGTCCACAACGCCTTTCCATGTTTCGTTACACGACCCTACAAAGCCGATTACAAGCATGTAATTGAATACGAACCCCACATTTTGAGAAAGACTTATCTTACGAAGAAATTCTGTCCAAATTGTCGAATCAAAAAGAACAAAAGTTCTCGTAAATAAAGTTATACCTTCATTAAGGTAATTTGGAGGAACCACAACGTCAAGAAGCTACGTGGGAACTCAAAGAGAATATGATGAAGAATTACCCTCATTTATTTACTTAATTATTATATATGTTTATTCTGGGGACAAAATCTTTGTAAGGGGGGGAGAAATGTAATGGGTCGAATTTATTGAGTCGTGATTCGGGGACAAATCCTTTTAAGGGGGGGAAGATGTGATGAACGAGATTTTTGTAATTTAATTTTAATATTTATTGAATTAAATAAATATTTTTCGATGATTTAATTATTAGATTAAATAATTAATTGATGCATTGTGGTAGATTAATTTAATTATATGTGTTACATTTATTAAATTAATGTAGAGAATAATTATTATTCAAATATGTAATTATGTGAGCTTATTGAATTAAATAAAATAAAAAATAATTTTAATTAAGCATGATGTTATTTAATTAATTAATTTAATTATTAATTAGAGAGTTAATAATTTGACATTATTTATTAATGAATGAAAATTAAATTATGTGACTATGTGAATTTATGAGAAATTATTATATTTTATTTAAAATAAATTAAATAAGATATATGATTTATTTTTTTTAAGGAGTGTGACATTAATTAAAAACTATATGATAAAGCTTTTTTATTAAATTAAATGATTTTTTAAATCTATTTTTTAAGCCAAACAAGGCCCTATGGGAGTTGGAGCAAGCTACCCATTATTAAGGGTAATCGACCACCACCATTATAATCGCGCTACGTCGCTTTTCTTATATTATATCGTATACGCTTTCTTTTTTTTTTTTTTTTTCTTAATCTAAGTAGAGTCTAGAGAGAGAGAGAGAGAGAGAGAGAGAAATTGAGAAGAGTTGAGAGAAATTGTGAAAGAGATTGATGAAGAAGAAGTTGAGAAATTGAAGATCATTCCTCTCTCTCTTCTACATATATACTCGTGGTAATCTCCTCCTTCCCAATTTCTAAATTTTACGTTATTTAGTTTTTATAAAAAATGGCTTTTTTTTTAAATTTTTCAAAATCTCTAAATTGAAAAGGAGTAATGATTATGAGTTTATATATATATAAGATGATGTATCAAATCATATCATTATATATATATATATATATATATATATATATCATCATTTCATAATACATATAATACTATGATTGCTATTTCAAAATTTACAGAGTATTGGTTTTGGCCTTATGGCCTTATACGTGATATTTTATGTATTGATCATATATTATCCCTAAATTTTTTACTTCATATATTATTATGCATGTTGATACGAAGAGACCAAAGTTTAAATAAACTGATTTTATGTGTTATAACGAATCAGTAGTGACAATTTTCATGTTTTATTTTCAAAACCTTCAAGAACATCAAGAACAAAGTGAAAGTAAATGTGTTGATTTTGCAAATTATGTGTTTAAATTGTTAAAATCATGCTAGATGGGTTAAGTAATGATTATATATGTATTACAATGATTGGGTAAGTCTAAATTGTAAAAAAAAACTAATTGGAAGTTATGGCCATATTCATATATAATTTTTACGTGTGATTGATTTTTGGCCTAATTTTTGCTTTTTTAATGCTGATCAGCTAATTTACATGAATCAGAAAATGAGCTCAGAGTAACCTGACCTTAATCTAACTAAACTAAAACCATAAAACTACTAAAACTAAAAAAAAAAAAAAAAAAAAAAAAAATAAAAAAAAAAAAAAAAAAAAAATAAATATTTGATGAAAATTATTATTAAAATATTTATAAAATAAAAAATAAATTAAATATTTTAATTGAGATATTTATGGAATAAAATAAATATTTGATGAAAATTATTATTAAAATATTTATAAAATAAATTAAATATTTTAATTGAGATATTTATGGAATAAAATAAATATTCGATGAAAATTATTATTAAAATATTTATAAAATAAATTAAATATTTTAATTGAGATATTATGGAATAAAATAAATATTCGATGAAAATTATTATTAAAATATTTATAAAATAAATTAAATATTTTAATTGAGATATTTATGGAATAAAATAAATATTCGATGAAAATTATTATTAAAATATTTATAAAATAAAGTAAATATTTTAATTGAGATATTTATGGAATAAAATAAATATTCGATGGAAATTATTATGAAATAATTTATTCGAGTGTAATAATAATAATAAAGAATGAAAATATTCTAATTTAATTAAGTAATTAAATTAAAGGGTAATGATTTGTTAAATAAAGTGGAGTTTATATTAAATAATTAAGTGAAAATGTAACTAATGAATGTCGTGAATACATATGGTATGTGTGTAGGATTTGTGAACGTAAGTAGTAATCGTTTAATTTACGCATTTGAGCAAGTTTTCTAACCCTACTTGTTATTATTGTTCAAGTTTATTATTTACCTCGAGTAAATTATCATTACTATTATTCAAGTTCAAATGTTATATTAAAGATTGATTATCTTTTCAAAGCATGATTCAGCTTATACAATAATTGTCTATTGTATACTTCTTGAGATTATTATTCAATTTGAATATCATTATTATTGAACCTTATTAGACTAGTGAACCCTTATTGATTCAACTAGTCCATAGTTGATGAACGTTTCTAAATTTTAACCCCTTATTGAATTATCCAAACCAAACTTCCTTTGGTGCGGACTCGAATGTCAAACCGAGATGAACAACCCCGCAAAGGGATTTACTTATGCGTTAGTTAGCGTTAAGATATTGTGCACATGTGATGGTACTAAGGGTCGATCCCCTAAGTACGAGTAGAAAGGTCCATAGTCTTATGATCATTAAAGGTTTCAAGTATAACCCTTGATAACCTAGGACATAGTTCAAGGTCTTATGACCCTCGTAATTCTTTTTTGATTCTTGTTATTCATTCTTGATTCAAAAGTTGAGCTTTTATTCAGATGTCTTTGATTTACTTCGCATGTTATTATATATCTTTATTTCATTATTATACTTGTGGGCAATAGTGCTCACTCTTGCTTAATAATAACATTGCGCTTAAGAACGAAAGAACCCATGAACCTTCCACTAGTAAAGGCAAGGGCAAAGTTAGCAAGTGATGAAGACTTGTTATTTTATTTGATGATGTATTTATGTTTAAGACTTGAAGTAATGATGTTGTTGTTAAGACTTATTTGTTTATGATTCCACATGATGTTTAAGGTTAGTTTAACTTGGATTGTATTATTATTATTATTCGATGTTGTAACCCTTAAGGGGAGATTTTTATTCTATCTATTGCATGGTTTGCATTTATTATGGGTAGATAGATAGATGATATTTGTACAAAAGAACAATTATGTATAAACGATTCGGGGATGAATGTAAGACCCCAACTTTTTAATGAATAAAATCGAATTTCCTCTATTTATTATTGTGAATAATAAGGTGTTAATTTGATATAATGCTTTGGTTATGGGTGTAATGTGCAAAAATTTTAAAATACGTAAGTGGTTATAAAATATTCATTTTTGTCGGGGAATATTCGTTTGGTCGTGGAATATTCTTTCCGTCGGGAATATTCGTGCGACGCATCGCGCATTAATTTATTGGGCCCCATAATGTAATAACCGCTTGGATGAAGAAAATGACAAAATTGAGTTTTTATAAATAACGGCGTAATCGTCATTAAGTAATCACCGCTGGAATACCCTTGGTAAAAATAAAAATAAAATAATACGTTGTTGCACAAAGAAAGCACACACGTATTACACATATATTGTTGAATTATTGATTCTTACGTAAGAAGGCACTACTCAATAATTGTTACAGTAATTATTGTTCAATATTTTATTTTATTGATTCAATAATTGCTGCGTTATATTTTATATTATTGTTGTTTCAATAATTGTCATCGCACAAAGATCTCCATTATCAGATCAATAATTCATATTATTTGAATAATATTATTAGATAGCATTATTGGCAATGTCTAGAAAGTTCTGTCAAGGAAAGGTTTGGTCACCTAATTGCGCGCCAATAAGGAGAAATCCTTATCGAAAAGCCCCCTCTTTCCTGGGAACTGCCTGATTGTCATTATTGTGATTCTGTAATATTATTTGTGAATAATTAATTATTGATTTATATGATAAGGAAATATTTATTTGATGTAGATATAAATGATGGATTTATTTATGTGGTTATAAATGAAAGAGTTAATGTTGAGGTGTTTTATTAATATTTTGTCGGATTGGAGATATTAAAAGATCAAATCGGTGTTCTTACAGCTTTATTGTGTGAGTTATAATATTTAATCCGACCGTTGGATCGTTGTGATTTTTGGATATGTTATACATATATAAGTTGAGTATATGTCCACAAATTTTGAACCGATAAAAATGAACGTATAATTTTTTATGAATTTTAAGAGGTGCCTGATTCGGAAATTAGGTTTATAAATTATTTTGGTGGAAAAATCTAGAAATGGGTGGGCCCCACTTTTGGTTGTTGGGGAAGATGGCTGATTTTTGGTGGGTAGAATAGTAGCAAGTAAAGCCATCAGGTTACAGGTCAAGTCTGCTTCGGCGTGCTAACATTTTTCTATAAATAGAGGGCTAAGTTAGAATTGAAAATCACACGAGAATTCATAAGTTTTCTCTCTTTTTCTATCTAGATTATCGAGTGTATTTTGTGAGTATTTAGATACTTGATGAGTTGTTATTCATCCGTGCAAGTTTCCTTCAGCGTCATATCCGATATCCAATTAGAAGTACTGCTCGTTTGAGGTAAGGGATAGTAAGGGATTTTAAGGGTTGTTATGTTTTTCAGTTTCGTAATTTTTCTGACCTTCAAAAATTCTGGAAAAATTTGAAATGATAATTTGATGAGTTTTCTAGATTGTGTCCAACAATGGCGATTTTTGGATGTATAGATTATGAGTTATGAATTTTATGAGAAAAGACTATTTTAAAAGTAAACCCTTATAACTCCTTGTGGTTAACTCCAAAATTGGTGAAATTTTTATTGGGAGTACATGTATATGATAGAAGTATACTCTAGAAATTTCAGAATTTTTGGATAAAAGTACAATTTTGATAAATATCTAAATATTCTAATTTTTTTGGCCATATGAAAAATAGTAAATGATTTTTAAAAATTCTGAGAAAATAAATTTTTAATTATGGGATATAATTTACCTAATCTCGGAAAAGAAAATTTTGGTTTGCACTGATTTGGTATTTTTCATGAAAATGGACTAGTTATGAGTAAATAAATTAAATATGTTATGTGAAGTAAGAAAATTGGAAAATAGGATTTTATAGCTTGAGAATCCTATATGAGGTATATGCAGATTTTTGATGAGGGTTTTGGTTATTGGTGATGAAATCTTATGAGTCTGGAATTTTAGGATGATTAAATGCATTATTTAGTAAAGTGTAAACAATTAAAATAAATTGTTTATAAGTTTAAGAAATGTTATTTCAATATCATTATACCGAAAATATTTATATGGATTTTATTGTAAAATTTCTACCTTTTTGTATGGTTTACTATTCATGGGTTACTATTTACGAGTTACTATTCATGACAAAATTGGTTTCTTTTTCTAACCAAATTATAGTTGAGTTATGAATATTACTCTTGAGATTAAATCTATATGTTGATTATATTATTTTTATTATCATATATAACATTTGTATAACCCTAATGATGATATTAATTTCTTTTGACTTGAGTATAAAGATGGGTAGATTATTGGTATGATCATGATTATGGGTTCTCTTTTGGCCAAGAGGTGCAAAGTTGAATTGTTGATCGTATGATCATGACCATCAATTTATAATTGAATATCTTTAGCTTAAGTGCAAAGGTGAAATGATCAACATGGTTATAATTATTGTTTATATAAATTCAAAATGATTATATATTTCTTTGAGATATTAATATATTTGGCCTCAGAAAAGTGAAAAATATGAATCTGCTGATGAATATATATTTATTTTGGCTAGAGTGCAAATATGAATCGTTGAGGAATATCTTTGGCCAGTAGAAAGTGCAGATGAATTGTTGATGAATATCTTTGGCCCGTGGTCTGCAAAAATGACTGTTGTTGAATATCTTTGGCCTATAGTGCAAAGATGGTCTGCATTGATGAATATCTTTGGCCCGTAGTGTAAAGATGAAATTGTTAGTATGATTATAAACAGGAACTGTGATTTGGTATAACCCTGATCTTTTATGTTTCAGGTAAAGATATGTGATGAAATTTATCTTCGTCCTGGGTGCGAAGAGGAATTTAGAATCACAATTATGATTATGAGTTATTCATATAATTGTGGAAAAGAATTATTAAGTGATGTTACAGGGATAAAACACTGTTGGTGGACTATTAATGTGGAGAAGATAGTAGACTTTATGGTCTATTTGACTCTTCTAATGGATTACTCGTTCCGCTGCAACTATGGTTGAAAAGTTTTATCATCTACCATATGTTCTAAATCTCTGATTTATTACTGATAAAGGCTATTGATAATTTAATTATCTTTAGTCATGATATTCTTTACTGGGCTAGTTGTGCTCACCCTTTTGCTTCACAATTCCTTTTCAGGTAATAAGAGTGTAGCTGGGTCGAGCGAGGGTAACAGGGAAATAGAACGGTGGTCTCTAGCTGTGGAGGTTCTCCCTAAGCAGTATAGAAAGGTGTTGTATACATCATTTAGTAGTTATATTTGGTGAATCAAATAGGGTGAGGCGAACCCAACGTTGAAAGGGTGTTTTGCCACTATCATACAAGATGTCTAATGACATACAACCTCGTGTCATCATAAGACAGGGTTGTGCTCATCCACTTGCTGAGTATATCTACGAGCACTACCTATATAATCTTGGTGTTTGGTTGAAGTATAACTCTCAATTAGAGACAGTGGAGATAATGATATGTCAAGAGAAGACTCACCATTGGAAAGAATATGATAGTAATCTTCTCGTTTTCTTTGGGGTCTATCAGGTCAACCAAGGATAATTCTGTGGCCATATGATATCTATCATAACCTGTATTTACGGGCCTCCCATGTAAGAAGGTTTCTTTGAGCACTTCCAAAAGATTTTAATTTCTAAAACAGTTTTTGAATATACCTTTATGTAAGATGTCATGGTGACGTGCTACCCAAGTTGGTGTCAAGAGTCACAGTTGATATATATATTTGTATCAAAACTCACAACACATGAGTTGTTGTATTTTGCACGACAATTGTTGTAATAAAGTTGTAGTTATTTTCTGTACCATGTATTTGGCGACACAGAATGGGTTGGATGGAATGGACCTATTTTGGGGTTGTCACACAGAATCTTTGTAGGGGGGAGAATGTAACGGGTCGAATTGATTGAGTCGTGATTCTGGGGACATAATCCTTTTAAGGGGGGAAAGATGTGACAAACGAGATTTTGTAATTTAATTTTAATATTTATTGAATTAAATAAATATTCTTGACAATTTAATTATTAGATTAAATAATTAATTGATGAAGTTGTGATAGATTAATTTAATTATATGTTTTATAATTATTAATTTAATGTGGAGAATTTTATTATTCAAAGTATATAATTATTTGAGTTTCTTTAATTAAAAGAAATATTTAATAAGCCTAATATTATTTTATTTAAATTAATAATTAATGAGAAAATTAATTATATGACTATGTTAATGAATGATAAATTATTATACTTTGTTTAAATTAAATATTCGATTTATTTTATAAAGGGGTGTGACATTATTCAACTATAGTATAAGAAATTTATTAAAATAAATGGGTTTGATTTTTAAGAATGACCAAACAAAGCCTTACGGGAGGTTGAGAGCAGTTAACCCATGGTGGGTTAACTTAATTCCAAATAACGCTTTCGATTATTTTTATAAGTTTAATACGTCGTCTTCTTCTTTAATTTGGCTAAGTCTGGAAAAGGAAAATTATAGAGAATTAAGAAATTTTGAGGGAAATTGTGAGTGTGTGATCAAACAAGTATCTGAGAAAGGATCATCAAGGATCATCCCTACTAATCTATACTCTGGGTAATTCCTTTAACCAAATTCTATTCTACGTCATTTAATGTTTTCATGAAAATGGCTTTAAGTTTGTTAAAACCTCTGTAATTGGAAAAGGGTAGTGATTATGTGTTATATATGTGGTAAGATGTTATTATAACATGTTTTACTGTATATTGTATAATTCTATATCATCAGTTTCATAAAAATTATGTGGTACATAGTTTCTTCAAAATACAGAGAATAAAAATATGGCAATATGGCCTTACGTACCAAATTTGATACGTCAATCATATGTTATATCATAAATTTATACTGGTACATGATTATGTATATTAAAACGAAGAGATCAAACTTCAAATGAACGATTTGGTTATTATAATGAACCCGTAATGTTAATTTTCATGTTTTGTGTTCAAAACTTTCAAGAACAGTAAATTATATGTTTTGATTATGCAAATTATGTGTTATAACATGTTAAAATTAATGCTAGAAGGGTTAAGTAATAGTTATATGTGTATGACAATGTTTGGGTATGTCTAAATTTGTGTAGAAATAATTTAATTAGAGGTTTTGGCCATGCTCTACAAATTTTACATGAATTACGTAATCGGTATTGGTTCATCGCGCCACGACGCCAATACCATGCCTTAAATCCCATGCATGTAACACTAAAAGCGAAGATATTAACGCCATGTAGCATGGCATAAAATGCCAAGTAAAAAACTTATAAGTGGTATGCCAGATACCACTTATGCAGAATGTCCAGAAATGAAAATTTTAAATTATTCAAGTCTAAGAATGTGATAGTAACCTAATCTAATGAACATAAAAATATGTTAGAAGTATAGCGAGACATTAAAATAAGTTATTAACATGTCAATAACACAGTTACGTGTGGATTGAATGATTAAATACATAGTTAACTTATTGTTCATGAAGTGTAAAATTATGTGACAATAAGTGTGGTAATTTGACTAAGTATAGTCATAATTCGAGTTAGATGAAAAGAATGAACTTGTAATGACTAGTTACGTTTTAATTTACTGGTATTGTGAACATAAATGGTATGTAGGATTAAATCGAGGAACAAGTATAATTAACGTGTAATCTACGCGCGAGGCAAGTTTCCTAACCCTACTTGTATCATTATTCAAGTTTATAATTTACGTCGAGTAAATTCTCATTATTATTAATCAAGTTCAATTTGTTATATTAAAGATTATTTATCTTTCCAAAGCATGATTTCCGTTATACAATACTTGTTCTATTGTATACCTATTGAAATTGTTATTCGATTTAACTATCATTTATTGTTGAACCTTGTTAGACTGGTGAATCCCTTATTGATTCGACTAGTCCATAGTTGATGAACGTTCTAAATTTCAGAACCCTTATTGATTTATCCAAACCAAACTTTCTTTGGTACGAACTCTAATGTCAAACTGAGATAAACAACCCTGTATAGGGATTTCTTATGTGTTAGCGTTAAGATATTATGCACAGTATGGTACTAAGGGCTGATCCCCCTAAGTACGAGTAGAAGAGTCCATAGTCTTATGAATGTTAAAGGTTTCAAGTATAACCCTTGATAACCTAGGACATAGTTCAAGGTCTTATGACCCTCAGAAATCTTTTGATTCTTGTTATTTATTCTTGATTCAAAAGTTGAGTTTTATTCCAGAAGTATTTGATTCACTCGCATGTTATTATATTGTTATTTCATTTTTTACTTGTGGGCAATCGTGCTCACTCTTCCATAATAATAACATTGCAGTTAAGAACGAAAGGTCTGACGAGCCTTTTACTAGCAAAGGCAAGGGCAAGATTAACAAGTAATGAAGACTTGTTGTTTTATGTGATGATGTAATTGTGTTTAGACTTATATTAATGTTTTGTAAGATGATTAATTGTTTATGTTTTCGCAGTTAAGATTTAAGGCTAGAATGACCTGGGATTTATGTAATTATTTTAGATTATGTAACTCCTTAAGGAGAAGATTTATTCTATCCATGTATGCTTTCTTTTATTATGGGTAGATAGACTTATGATGTTGTATAGCGAACACCAAATCATGTGGGCATTGAAGTACCCGAATTTGGGGGTGTCACAACATCTATACTTGCCTGATAACTATTGTTGTAGGAGAATTCCACCAATGGTAGGTACTTATCCCAACTCCCTTTGAAATCTAGGACACAAAGTCTTAATAGATCTTCAAGAGTTTAAATAGTCCTTTCTGATTGCACGTCCGTTTGGGGATGGTATGCCGAACTGAATCATAAATCTGTGCCAATAGCTTTCTACAAACTAACCCAAAATCGTGAAGTGAATCTTGGTCCACGATCCGAAACTATGGATACTAGCATGCCATGCAATCTCACAATCTCATTCACGTACATACGAGCAAGACGTTCAAGGGAATAAGTCTCCTGTATATGCAAGAAATGGGCAGACTTGGTTAATCTATCAACAATAACCCAAATCGCATTTATGCCTTGAGAAACATTGGGAAGACCCGTAACAAAATCCATGGTAATGTGTTCTAACTTCCATTTCGGAATCTCAAGTAGTTGCAATGGACCCTTTGGCACTTGATGCTCCACCTTTACACGTTGATAAGATAAACACCTAGAGATAAACTCTGCGATCTCTCTCTTCATATTGTTCCACCAAAATGTATGTCGAAGATCATGATACATTTTGGTACTCCCAGGATGGATTGCAAATGGTGTGTTGTGTGCCTCCATCATGATTCTATGTTTCAAGTCAGAATCGTTAGGAATACAAAGTCTGGAGTTGACTCAAAGTATTACTTCTTCATCGATTATTGCTTCTAGAATAACACCTTCTTGCACTTTCTTCTTCATACGCATCAACTCCAGGTCCGTAGCTTGAGAAACTTTATCTTTATCGATTAAATTCGGTTCTACTCGTACGTTTGATATCATCACTTGGGTACTTGGAGCCTTTACCTCTATCTCCATCCTTTGCAAGTCATACAAAATGGGCCTTTGTGTTAACAACATTGCACTCGTACCCGCATATGATCTTCTACTCAATGCGTTAACTACAACGTTTGCTTTTCCAGGATGGTATTGGATGGTATGATCGTAATCTTTCAACAGCTCGAGCCAACGTCATTGCCGCATGTTGAGTTCCTTTTGGGTGAATAAATATTTGAGGCTTTTATGATCCGTATAAATCTCCACTTTCTCCCCCATACAGGTAGTGTCTCCAGATTTTCAACGTGAAAATGACTGCTTCCAACTCTGGATCATGAGTAGGATAATTCCTCTCATATTCTTTGAGTTGTCGCAAGGCATAGGCTATGACTTTCTCATGTTGCATGAGAACACATCTTAACCCTTTGCCTGAAGCATCGCTGTAGATAACAAATTCATCCAAACCAGATGGTATTGTTAGAACAGGTGCCAAAATGAGTCTTCCCTTGAGCTCTTGGAAACTCTTCTCACATTCCTCACTCCATACGAATTTTGTATCTTTCCAAGTTAGCTGAGTTAACGGAGTAGCGATTCTAGAAAATCCTTCCACGAATCTTTGATAATAACCAGCTAAGCCCAGAAAGCTACGTACTTCGGTCACAGATTTCGGTTGCTCCCAAATTTGTATTGCTTCAATCTTCGCCGGGTCAACAGATACTCCATATTTTGACACCACGTACCTAAGGAACGATACTTCCTCAAGCCAGAACTCGCATTTCTTCAGCTTGGCATATAGCTTGTTATCACGAAGCCTTTGAAGGACCAGCTTCAAATGGCGCTCATAATCTTCACGACTTTTGGAATAGATGAGGATGTCATCAATAAAGACGACAATGAACTGATCCAAATATTCCTTGAACACACGGTTCATCATATCCATGAAAGCATCATGAGCATTAGTCAATCCAAAAGACATGAATAAAAATTCATAATGCCCGTATCGAGTTCTGAAGGCAGTCTTCAGAATATCCTCAGTTTTAATCTTCAGCTGATGATATCCAGAATGAAGATCGATCTTTGAAAAGAATTGTGCTCCTTGCAACTGGTCGAACATGTCATCAATGCGAGGTAGCGGATACGTATTCTTGATGGTGACATGATTCAATTCTCGGTAGTCAATACAAAGTCGCATACTCCCATCTTTCTTCTTTACGAATAAAATAGTAGCAGCCCAAGGAGATGTACTAGGACGAATGAAACCAATGTCTAACAACTCCTGTAGTTGGACATTTAACTCCTGAAGTTTAATATGAGCCATTCGATATGGGGTTTTAGAAATGGGCTTTGTACTAGGTTCAAGGTCAATAAAGAATTAACCTTCACGTTCTGGGGGTAGACCGAGAAATTCTTCAGGAAATACGTCAGGAAATTCACTAACAACAGAAATATTATTCAAATTTAACGTATTTTTGTTCAAGTCCATGACATGGGCTAAGAAAGCTTGACATTCTTTTTTCAATAAATGAATGGCTTTATGGCTTGATATGACAGTGTCTAACTTTAGAGGTTTGGATGCTTGAGTTCGCATTACAGGTTGGTTAGGAATATGAAAACTAACAACCTTACGAAAACAATCAATTTTAGCATGATGAGTGGTTAACCAATCAATCCCTAAAATCACATCAAATGCAAGTATTTTCAACGAAATAAGCTCGGCAGATAATATGATGGTTCCAACTTGAATCAATCAGGATTTATAAACAGTAGATGTAATAAAAGTTTCTCCTAACGGAGTCTCAACAGATAAGTTAAAGTCTAATTTCTCCGGAGTCAAGTTAAAATGTTGAGCACAAGCAAGAGAGATAAAAGAATGGGTAGAACCAATATCTAATAAGGTATAAACTTCGCAAGAGTTTATGATTAGCTTACCTGTGATCACCTCGTTCGTGTTCCTCGCATTTTGGCCAGTCACGATAAACACTCTTCCAGGAACCGCTGACTTTAACTTATCCGGGACAGCCTTTGGAGTCACCATCCCCGTTGGACTTGGTTTCGCTACAAGACAATCTCTAGCTATATGACCTTCCTTTCCACAGTTATAACACACCTTGGATTGTTGTGGGCGGTTTGGGCTGATATGTCCCTCTTTCCCGCATTTGTAACATACGACCGGTGGTCGTTCTCCTCCCCTAGAAACAGTTGATGTTGGTGCTGACGTCTTCACGTTGTCATCATTGTACCTTCTCTTCTTAAAATCTCCTCCCGACTCGCTTCTTTTATTATGAAGGCCACGATTACCACCAGAGTGGTTATCGTTTTTACCCAAATGTTTTCCTCCCCGCCGGTTGTCATTGCTCGATGATCGCGCCACCCCATATGACCCTCGTTGTGGTCCCACGGTTGAACATACTCATTATCTCACTCTAATAATTCAGCCTTGTTGACAACATCTGAATATAGAGAAAATTTGTGAGAAATAAGATATTGCTGAATCTCGGGTTTCAGACCTCTCAGAAACATCCGCGTCATACGTTCCTCATTATATACCAAATGTGGTGCAAACTTGGATAACTCTGCGAACTTAGCCTCGTACTGGGACACAGTCATGTTGTTCTGTTCTAGTCTAATAAACTCTACCTCTTTCATATGACGAATACTTTTAGGAAAGTACTTGTCATTGAATAGTTTTTGAAATGTTTCCTAGACATGTTGAGTGCGGTAGGCTGGGTACGCTTCATAGATTCCCACTAGTAATCTGCCTCACCACGAACATAAAGGTGGCGAATGGAACCTTCTATTCCTCCATGCATCCCAAGACATCAAATATCTTGGTAATTTGCTTAACCCACGTTTCTGCCTTGATCGGATCTGGCTTTCCCACAAATTCTTCTGGTCCCAACTCTTTGAACTGCTTGGTTGTGACAAGCCGCGCATTGCTATTATTTCCACTTGTATTTTGTACACGAGTCTCCCTCGTCTGATTTTGCATGAACTGCAAAAAACTTCTAAACATTCTATCATTCATCGTTTGTTCCGTAGTGTTATTGATATGAGGAATATTGCCTTCCTGTTTCACGTTCCCCTGGTTGGTGATTAAGGTGTCTCCACGGTCTCATTCAGTCCATTGTTAACATTTGCATCTGCCATTCTCAAATCCTGCCATAAAACAAGAGCTAATTAAAGAAATTGACATATAACATAATACCCCTATATTATGATGAATCGAAATAATAAGCTTAGGTATGATACATTAGCGAAGGATTTACTCGTCTCTCCCCTCCTAGTTCTATTCCCCGATCTCCATCAGAGATTATATCCCTAAGCTCTGATACCAACTGTGATGCCCCCAAAATAGGTATACATCACTCATTTTGAGTAGCCAAATACATGGTACAGAAACGACTACAACTTCATTATTAAAATTGTCGTGCAAAGTACGACAACTCATATACTATGAGTTTAAATACTAATATTGTCTTCTAGACAGTATTCAAACTCAAATAAGTCCTCATTACAATTATTGATACACTATTTTACAAAAATAGTGATGACTGCTAAAACAACTTTCTAGAACCATCACTCCATACCCCGATTAGTTCATGCTATATTCTCACCTCCTGAGAAGAAAAATGGAACAAAAAGGAAAATGGTGAGCTCAATTAGCCCAGTAAAAAATATTATGACTAAGATAATGAACAATAAATTATCGTTAGCCTTCAACAAAAATCGAGATAAAATATAATGGACAACCAGCTTTTAGAACAATATTCATGAATGAAATAATAATTCATTAGAAGAGTTTAGTAGAGAATGAAATCTACTATCATCTATGAATTTAAAAGTCCATCATCAATATTTTATCCATGTAACAACATCAATCAATATACATCTTGCATCAAATATTCATCTTTTGCACTATTCATTTGGCACCATAGATATTCATCGGTAATAATTCATCTTTTCACTACTGCCAAAGATATATCAAATCATATCATCATTTAGGACCGAGGATGATGAAAAATATTTTAAAGAAAAAAAATCTAGTGAGATAAAAGAACAAATATTAGGGATTCATACTTTAGATAATCCAAGTTCAAAAATGCTCCATAATAAACTATAGTGGAGTAAAATTCAAGAATGAAGATCAAAACATGGATACAATCAAAGATAGTAACCATAATAGACATCTTGGACAAAGAAGAGAAAATTTTATTTTTCTATGAATAATAATAGTATCATATTAATTGAATAAAGCTATATACATGAATAGTAACCATGGCACAAAAGGTAGAAATTCCATAATAAAATTTATATCAATATTTCGGCATAATGATATTGAAGGAAATAATATCATTTACGAAAAAATAACATCCCTTACCTCAAAAGAACTATACTTCTAACTGGAATATCAGATATAGTCTTTGAAGGAATATTGTCTTTGAATAACAACTCTCAAAGTATCTAAATACTCACAAAATACGCTCGATAATATAGAGAGAGAAAGCTTATGATTCTGATGTGATTTTAAATTCTAACTAAGCACCCTATTTATAGGAAAATGCTTAGAACGCCAAAGTAGACTAACTTGCTACCTGATGGCTTTTTTCTTACTACTATTATTCACGCCCACCACTTTTGAAATAAAATTTTAGCACATTTCTCACCAACCAAAAGTGGGGCCCACCCATGTTTTTAATAAAAAAAATTTATTTCCAAAACTTCAATAATTCATAATAAATAGCTCTTTTATCAGAAAAATTCGAATCTCATGTCTATTCCATAGGAAATTTAATTCTCTACAACTTTGTAGAAAAAAGTTTTTCCAAATTATAAACAGAAAATAACTGAAATCCACATACGGATGATTTTTAATACCTCTATTCTGACAAAATACTGATAAAATACCTCAACATTAATTCCTTAATTTATATCCACAAAAAATAAATATTTCCCTATCCATCCACATAAAATAAATATTTTCTTACAATATAAATCAATAAGTAATTAATCACAAAAAATATTACAAAATCATAATTATGACAACCAGTCGTTCTCGAGAAAGAGGGGCTTTTCGATAAGGATTTCTCCTTATTGACGCAAATTAGGTGACCAAACCCCTTTCCTGAATGCGAACTTCCTTAGACATTGCCAATAATGCTATCTAACAATATTATTCAAATAATATGAATTATTGATCTTATAATGGAGATACTATGCAGTGACAATTATTGAAACAACAATAATATAAAATATAAACGTAGTAATTATTGAATCAATAAAATATTAAACCATAATTACTGTAATAATTATTGAGTAGCGCCTTCTTATGTAAGAACTACGCCGTTATTTATAAAAACTCAAACTTGTCATTTTCTTCATCTGACAGTTCTCCGTTATGGGGCCCACAAATGGTTGCGCCATCGTACAAATATTCCTCGACAGCAAAAATATTCCACGACCAAATGAATATTCTCCAACAACAATGAAAATTTTATAACCACTTACTTATTTTGCAAAATTTGCACCTTTCACCCATAATAAAAGCATTATATCAAATTAACACCTTATTATTCACAATAATAATTAGAGGAAATTCGATTTTATTTATAAAAAGTTGGGGTCTTACAATGCGTAATATTATACTTTTACCACCGGTTATTTCAACATTTTAATGGTAAAACTTTCGCCGTTATTTTTATAAAAAGATATTTCTGTCGTTTTCTAACTCCGACAATAATTCCGTCGTGGGGTCCACCAATTATTGTGCCGTTGTATGAATTTTCCCTGTTAAAATGAATATTCCCCGACCACTCGAATATTTTATAAGAACTTGTTTACTTTGCAAAATTTATAAATATTACCCACAACTATAACATTATATCAAATCCACACCATAATATTCAAAAAATATTTTGATAAAATTAATCTTTATTCATAAAAGTTGGGGTCTTACACAATATCCAAACATAAATGGAGTCCTCATTACAATTATTATCACACTATTTTATAAAATAGTGAGGACTACTATAGACACCATCTTGGACCATCACTCCATTCCCCGACTAGTCCCGACTATAGTCACATTTCCTAAAGAGAACAATGAAAGAAAAGGGTGAGCTCAACTAGCCTAGAAAAGAATATCATAACTAAGGTAATGTAGAATAAATTATCCTTAGGTAGTGTTTGATAAGGTCTTAATACCTCTTAATAGGTTTGCCTCTGAATTGGTAAGAGGCAAAACATGTTTGGTAAAAACATTATTGCCTCTTAATGCCTCTTAATCGGTAAGATTCAAAAACAATTCTAAATCATTAAGAGCTCCCTCTTACCGAGTTTTAGATTTTTAGGGACAAAAATAACCTCAGCTATATTACAAAATTCCACTCCTGTCCACTGAACCCTATTACCTCTCCCGTTTTCTTCACTTCCATCAGCCGCTCTTCCTTCACCTCCGCCTATTACAAATCTCACGTTTGTTGAAGCTACAGGTACGATCTCATTCCACTCCTGTCCACTGTTGTTTTGTTTGTTTACAGAGATATATATGTTTTGGTGTTATGTTTGGATGCATAAATGATAGATTGGCTGACCCAAACCTTCCACTCATGTCCACTTGTTTTCTCTGGACTCTTAAGTTTCTTATACAAAGCCTAAAAATATCTTTATCATGTTTATTTATTATACAATATGTTTATATATTCCATAGTCTTGGTTGTACTACTATCTCATAACTGTAAAACTAGAATTTTATACAATAGAGCAGTGTTTCTCATAAACAATAGAGCAGTGTTTCTCTTATCCTTTTCTACAGAGATGGTAAAACTAGAATTTTATGGTTTTTTATGTTAATTTTAAATAATTAATGGTAAAAATCAAAACTTTACTTGACCATCTGATTTGTGATTATTTAATTTTGAAGAACTCCTTTTCTTTTCTGATGTTTTATGAAAAGATGAACTCTTATTAAGGACTGGGTAAAGGGGCAAAGTTATGATTTTTTAAAAAGAATTATGGGAGTTGAGTTCCAAATTAATGCACTTGGAAGCCCTTTGTTCTGATATTTTTATTATATTTTTATAGTCAATTTTTATTATATTCTACTACTCAAACCTTAACAATTCAATCTGAGTTCCTCATAAAAATAATACAGTGCTTTTTAGAACATATGTTTTGTCTTTCCCATGTACAAACATTATATATTATACTACGGGTTTATAAAGTATGTTCAGTCAAATACTTATTTTGTTAAAATCTATGTACTTTAGGTATGGAACAAACTAGTGAAACTCAAAAACCAAAAAGGACTAGAGTGAGTTGGAGGAATGAATCACTAGTGAAAACTTTTTTAGAAGCATGTATTCATGAGGTTGTGGAAAATGGTAGGGAAGGTGCTAGCCTCAAGCCACAATCATGAAGAAAGGTAGGAGAAATACTAAAAGATACCTCTGACATGATTTTGGATCAAAAACAAATGAAGAATCATTTTGACTACTTGCGAGGAAAATATGGTGCATGGTCCAAACTCAAAAGTAAGACAGAAATGTATATGACCACAACGAATAGGTTCAACCTTTCTCGAGAGGAATGGACACAAGAGATAAAAGTGTATTTTAATATTTTTACATTTTAAGTTAATTAGTAATAGTCCTTAAAAATATATTATAACATGTTGAACTTCTTGTTTGAATACAGTGAATAAAATGGTAGAAACATTGAAGACCTCACCTTTAATCTTCCCCGATCTTTGTATTGCATTATTTGATGGAACTCTGGAACTAGAGACTTGATAGTTGGGGTCCTAGTTGTGGAAGAGGTAGGACTAAAGAAACACCTTTGGACTTGGAGGTTTTTAGTCTTGAGGACATTCCTTTTAGCACCCAAGGTCAAGGGACTTCTATTCCTTCTCCCAATGCATCAACTCCCTAAGATGCAATCTCATGCTTCCGCCTCCTAGCTTTGAGGAGAAAGACCAAAGAAAAAGCTAAGAGTTCATCTAAACAAACCTCAACACTAACCTAGATGAAGAGATGTCCAAGGCCTTAAAGCTCATTGTTGAAAAGAATAGTGGACCTTCCGTGCAAGAATGCAAAGATAAGTTGGAAGAACTTGGCTGGGGAGCAGAAAATTAACTACATTAGATGGCTCTTGGAATATTTGATGTAGATGACTTTGAACTTCTTAAGTTAAATTATGGATGTGATATTTACTATTTCTCTGTTTTCTTTGGTCATTATCTTTTGTATGCTATTGTTATTGTATTTTAAAATTGTAATGTTTTATATAGGTAATATGGATATTGAGGATCAAATTTTATGTTTGATGATTATATATTGGTATTTTTAAACACGATCTTTAAGGAGAATACCAAAGATTATGGATAATACTTCGACATTGAGCGGACATGCTTACACATTAAAGTTATTACATGGATCAAATACACAATGTCGAGAATTGACGCGTCTCTCTCGTGATGCATATGTACATCTATGTGAACACTTCAAGGAAAAACAATGGGTACACAATAGTAGATACATAATAGTTGAGGAGAAGATGGCAATATTCTTAACAATTATAGGACATAATGAACGCATTAGAGTTGTAAAACACAGATTTCAACATTCTACCCAAACAATACATAGATATTTTCATGAGGTGTTAAACTGAATGATTGAGTTTTAAAAGAAATTATAGTGCCGACATCATTTGATCCAAATCCCGATATTCCAGGGAACCATAAAAATTTACGACAAATATTTTCGGTAAGTGGCATATAAATTCTTTTCTGTTCTTTTTCATTTATTCCATACAATAAAATACTTTGAGATCTTTAAATATTTTAATGCAGGGTGCAGTAGGTTCATTAGATGGTACTCTTATACATGCAGTTGTTCCTGTTAGTCAACAAACGCGTTATAGAGGAAGAGGAAGAGGTGAATGCTATCAAAATGTTTTAGGAATATGTGATTTTAACATGATATTCGCATTTGTTTGGGCCGGATTGAAAGGGATTGCACACGACTCACAAGTGCT
This sequence comes from Panax quinquefolius, assembly GCA_020205615.1. NCBI lineage: Eukaryota > Viridiplantae > Streptophyta > Magnoliopsida > Apiales > Araliaceae > Panax > Panax quinquefolius. The sequence continues at coordinate 22,966,443 of CM035170.1, read as the reverse complement.
AAAAGAAGTTGTATTTGATCCATCTTTTGGTTTTCCATTTCCTCCCCCTGGTATATATTACAATTTCTTTTACCATTTCCAATTATTATTTATTTTGTCATAAAATTTCATCATTCAAGTTATTAATAATAATCATTATTTTTGTCTCAATTACAGATAAATTTTATCTTTGTGATGCTGCATACATAAACACTCGAGGATTTTTATCTCCGTATCGCAATACAAGGTATTGGTTAGCTGATTTTTGACGCAGACGTGCTTTGAATAAAGAGGAAAAATTCAACCATGCTCATGCACAACTCCGAAATGTTATCGAGTGTACTTATGGTGTGTTAAAAGCAAGATTCCCAATTTTGAGACGAATGGCTCCTTACCCTTTTACAATACATAGGGATATAGTTATCGCTTGCTTCGCAGTCCATAATTTCATAAGGAAGCATAACATTGAGGATGAATTGTTTGCTCAATATGATCGAGATAACATGTTTGACGATGAAGTGAAGCAAAATGAAGGAAACGAAGATGAGGGACAAGATGAACCACAATGGGGTGATTAAGGCGTAGAATTTATGGTTAATCTACGTGAACAAATTGCACTTCAACTCTTAACAACTGTTTGAAGTTAATTTAATTTGTATGGTTGAATTATTATGTTATGTTGATATTTTTGGGACATGATACTATGTTTGAAGTTAATTTAATTTGTACGTTTTTTATTTTTATTTTATCATATTGTAGTTAAAATTTTATAAATATGTATTTAAAATACTATTCAGACCTTCTGATTATCAAACAGGTTTTGTTTAAATTGTTCAGAGGGTTAAAATGATAAAATACCGTTATTCGGACATTTTGGAAAAATTAATTATCAAACAACATTTTTCATTCGAGACCTAATTCTATTCGATGCTTCTATATTATTTAGACGCCTAAACTGTTTGTGTCTTAACACTTAGTTTTATCAAACACCACCTTAGTCTTTAACAATATAAAAACTGATATAATACAATAGATAACAAGTTTAACTGCAATAGAACTAGCAATCCATTAGAAGAGTCAAGTAGAGCATGATGTCTACTATCTTCTATGATTTAAAAGTTCGTCATCGATATTTTATCTCTGTAAAACATCTCAATAAATAATCCACATCACCGAATTTTCCATGCACTACGGGCCAAGCATATTCGTTAGTATCACATCCACGAATTATCCATGCACTACGAGCCAAAGATATTCGTTAGTATCACCAGTGATTATGATCATGTCAAAAAAATGTCCCTTAATACACTACGGGCCAATGAAGACTTTTATCACATCATTTGTAACATTACAGGTCATGATTATAACGATACATAATTCCTGGTCATAATCATACCAATCAATATCCATCTATCCACTATGGGCCAAAGATGACTTTCATCACAAGCATAAGCATGATGATGATGATATAAGAATTCACTTAAGTGAGATCAAGGATAAATATTAAATATTTATAATTTAATTTATCCAGTAGTTTAAGAATGTCCAAATTGTCAACATGATAACTACTTTGTGGAGTAAAATTCAAGAATAATATTTATGTATCAAAAATAATTTGACAAAAAGAAATCAATTTTTGTCATGAATAGTACCCAGAGTGAATAGTACACTGAGTGAATAAAGTAGACCCAAAGAATAGTACTTTGTGAATAGTATCCCATGAATAGTACCGTATATATGAATAGTACTGTATGTATGAATAGTGCTCATGAATAGTACTCTGACATGAAAATGTTAAAATTTAACAAGAATGTTCAGAAAAATATTATAGTGGAACGATACTAGATGAAGCGCAAATTTCAAGTATATTCTACTAATTTCAAGGAGTATAGAAGCAATACTTACCAACATAAGTATAGAATTAGGAATATGAAACGAAATAATATTACTTATATACTACAAAGTATGGAAGGAAATATTATTTCTAACGAATATCGAACAAAATTAATATTCCTTACGATAATTGAATCGAAGATAATATCCCTTACGAATATTGAATCGAAGATAATATTCCTTATGAATATTGAATCGAAAATAATATTCCATACGAATACGAAAAATAATCTTACGAATATGAAATAAATATACCCTTTACCTTAAAAGGAGAGTAATTCTGACTGGTATAGCAGATATATTCTTGAAGAAAACTTGCATTGTTTGCTACACTCAAAGTTTCCTTAAACTCAAAAGAAATGCACTCAATATTATAGAAGAAGAATTATCTGATTCTGGTATGATTTTTATTTCTAAACTAAGCATTCTATTTATAGGAGAATGGCAAGATACTATTTAAGAAAATAATCACGGAGTGCACGGTAAACATTCACGAGCGTTCAACGAATTCGTTTGATTTTTTTTTATTTTTACTATGCAACAGTATACAGTACTATACAAATACTATGCAGTACTATGCAGTACTATGCAACACTATGCAGTACTATGCAAATACTATGCAAAATAAAACAAAAACTGAGATAACTTTCTACCGACGATTTTGAAAAATGAGTAAGTGAGGGTCCATGTAATAAGACAAACTTACAACAAATACTTCATAAAACCCCCTCTATTTATCACAAATCACGTGACTTCTCTAAACACATTTTTAATCTTTCAACAATTATTCATCAATAATATTATAACTCACAACATTAACAACCAGATCATTCTCAGGAAAGAGGGGGCTTTCCGATAAGGACTTCTCCTTATTGGCGCGCAATTAGATGACCAAACCCCTTTCCTCGATAAAACTTTCTAGACATTGTCAATAATGCAAATAATAATAAGAATAACTGTGTCGTCTCATTTATTGATTTAATAATATAAAATATTATGCAGATGATACTATGACAATAATTGAATCAATAATATGAGATATTATGCATTAACTACTGTTGTAATAATTGAATAAAACTAAGTGACTTCTCACGTAAGCATCAATAATCAAAGATACTGTACAATACAGTGTGCTACTGTGCAACCACGCGTATTACTGTACTTTTATCACTGGGTATTTCAATAGTTAACAGTAAAAGTTTTGTCGTTATTTTTAAAAAAATATTATTTCTGTCGTTTTCTAAATCCGACAGTAATTCTATTATGGGGTCTACCAATGATTGTGCCATTGTACGAATATTCTCTGATAAAATGAATATTCCCCGAATAAAAGAATATTTGGGTGATAGTGTGATGCCCCAAATCCGGGTATCTTCCAACCCGACAGATGGTGCTACACGGTGCTACAGTTCACACAAACATTCAATTGAAATACCTCAAAAGAACGAATATGTCTTATATATATTCGAAATAATATTAGCATTCCCCAGGTTCTTTATAACCGTTACATTTGTCCTTGTTATAATATCAAATATTATTCTTACAAAAGTATACTATTACATAAGTAATCTACAGGTTTGCCTTCCTTTATCCTTGCGGATCCATCGATCTGCTTAGATCTTAGTTTGCATTCATATGGTTCAAGCAAGAGTGAGCCTAACTAGCTCAGCAGGTACAACAATTCTAATAAAACTAGCATGTTTTAGACATAGGAATCGTATATCTGCAATAACTGAACAATAGTTACGAAGTACTATCGATAATTCAAAATAGCACCTCTTTTAATTCAAAACGTTTTACAACAACAATATTCAGTAAAACATTAATTCTGGTCCAAGACCATGAGCATTTTATAAGTACTTTGAAAAAGGACATCCCGACACTAAGTCCGTAAGTCCGACATAGCTTACGAGCACGTCTAGGTGATCAGCCTATAGTACTCTATGTTGATCAACACTACATTCATTAAAAGTGTATACGTTTAAGTTGTGGAAACCTCACGTGCCTGTCGTTTGACGACAAAATAATTTAGCATACTCAGTCTCCTTTTGAAAACCACAACAATATTAGTTTGGTAAATCATTTCCCATACTTGAAAGATTAAAAGAAATCCAACATATCGCAAGTCTAGCCAAAAGAATTGGCATTGACTTAATCAGAACTTAACTCATGCGAGGAATACATGAATCACGAAGCTTGTCCAGATCGAATTGGAACAAGGGTTAGAGTACTTGCCTTTAGCGTCTGCTTACAGATATAACACGTGCACTTTAAGTCCTTAATTCTCTACAATAGATGATAACATCACAAAACATATTAGGTTATGAATAATCATACCTGGTTCCTAAAGAATCTTACCTTTCTTCTCAATCTAATTACGTATTAGATTTGTTATTATTGGTTTTGGCTTTTCGTTACGTCATTCTTACGTTCACATGCAATTGAATTTCTTGAACTCTAAGTGATCATACATAAGGTTTAATCATGACTTGATGATGTTTTATTAAGTAAATTAGTTAAGTGTTAATCATTTATTATTCATGCTCGACATGTAAACATTCTTTACTATTTAAGTTTTAAAAATCAAGTTCTTTATATAGGCTTTATTCCTCTACGTATGTATGACAAGGTATCACATCGGGCTAGAAGACCGTACTCGTAACTTCTTCGTTATATGTCCAAATTGGCTCGTTCAAGAGCCTACGGTTCAATAATCACATACTCTACGTGTTCATGCAAGAATTTTATCTATTCGACTTTTTTTTGCTAAAAAATCACCTATTAGTTCATTTTTAACGAAACGATAAGCGTTAAGTGAACGTTCAACGCCGCTTCTTCGTTTCTAAGTCAATCCGGTCATTTTTTGAGTCCGCGACTCTATAATGCCAAATACAACTTGTCTCCATCGAAAACAAATGTTTTCGAGTTCAAACACAAAATTCGACTTCAATTACGAGAATTTCACGATTCGACGATTCTCGTCTGTGCAGCATTCCAATAAAACTTCATTACTAACGATTTGTTCATTATTCCAAATGCATTCATTTCATTAACTGTACATCTCAACCTATATATTATAATAACTTATATTCACATTAGGTTATGACTTATTTCTTATAAGTTCATAACTTAACAATTTCTTCAATACACGATTTTCATTTCCTTATGACTTATTATTAATTAGGTCATTTAAGCGGCATCTTTACATCCTATCAATCATACAAACTTCTTAAGTTCATCATATGACAAGTCCAAATATGTACTCCATAAGTTCATAACTTATTTAGGTTTAAGTTACTTATTCCTTACTTGTTCGTCGTAAGTCCATTGATTAACCATCTTGATAAGTTATTATCATACATGATCATTAATTTACACTTCTCTTATTACCCTTCTATGATAGAGATGGAGGATATATAGATAAGATCCTTACCCTTGATGAACTAGTCCTTCTTCT